>WHPZ01578892.1:0-12740 GCA_016617965.1 Macrosiphum rosae | reverse complement strand
GTGTTACTAATAATAATACAATTTATATTTATACTATGAGTACTAGCTATTAATGACATTACCTAGATTGGTTAAACTAGTTTTTTCAAACAAATCGAATATATTTATTTATAAGTCAGCACTGTCTGTGAATAGGATTGTGGTATAAATAGCCACAAATTAGTTCAAATATTTGGAAAATGATAATATAAGTATAAATAGATGGTAATTTTAAGTCTTACAACAAATTACTAAAATAATAACTATATTATTATTATTAGGGGTAACTAAAATCGTTTGATGAAAAATCGTCATTTTTCGTTTTAATATTCAATGACTTCAAAATTATATTTTCAGACAACCATAAATAATTACTGTGGCCTGCACTTTACTCTATATTTTTTCTTTAATTCCAGTAAGAATAATATTTAAGGCTATCTTGCATTACATTTTCTAGCTTTATGCATGTTTAAACTGAACATTTTATGATTTTTAACAATATACATAAAATTATTTCCAAACTTTTGTGATTTAGACAAATTATTTGTTAGAAAAACCATATTATTATCTGCCATAAAAATACTATTATATATATACGCTTGTAAATAATATATTATTGTTTCTTAATAAATATTCTATATTATTTATTAATTATTATACACCTAACATAATATATTATAATTCGATAAAATGACAATTAAAATGTTTTTTATAGAATTAGATATAAAAAATATTATTAATTAATTACTATTGCAACTTCGCTAACATGAAATTTATTATTTGCTCAAAGGGTTCTCCTATATATAGTAGTTGGTAGATAACTTAAGTCACGATTTTATAATAAATTTATTAGCTTAAGCTTAAAAATTACTTTAATACGTTTTTCGTGCAGATTCATAATTAGATAAATTATTATTTTATTGACTTTTACAATGAGAATACAAATGTAAAACGTATTTGAGAAAATATTAAAAATTATATCATGGTTTCGAGGTGATTTGACGACCTAAACATTAGAAATAGGTACAATTAAATTGATTTCATACGGTCAGATGAAATCGTATTTTACAGCTATAGCTCCCGTGAAAAATAAAATTCCATACAAAGTACGAACCGAGATATACGAACGATATTGCGAGTGGTATAACATAATATAGGCGTATATATCATATCCATACAATACAATATATACATTCACATATATTTTATCCATACAATTATATAATATATTATACTCCCGTACATGCGTATATTCTGTCACGTATATATATATATATATATACATAAATATGAAGTTGAAGTATATAGGTACTATATGCACCTACTGTATATAAATGTGGTGAATTTACGGCGGCAAGTAGAGTGCAAATATCTTTAAAACAATAATTTCACGCTCGCGACTACCACCGCCTATAAATATATAGCCAACACGCACTGGTTTGACGCCGCAGGGCAAACCACCCGAGTTAATGCAAATTCGCCGTTTTCCATTCGAACAACGGCGGTAATGGTGAATGCCGTTTTGAAATGTTTCTCCACCGTCGTTGCAAATGTCGTAGTTCCCATGCTCGCGGGCCCGTAATCTACAGCATATAGCAGCACGTTACGAAAAACTTCAGTCGGCATTTTCTTAAAAAATACATCGTATCGGCTAATGCTTTTGCTCGGTTCGCGTTTAAGACATTGTTGGAAAACATAGTTGAACGCAATTATTTCCCAAATCATAACTCGTCAGTCATCAGAGTTGTATAATATAATATTATGTAACATTAGGATTTAATACTTTTATTCAAAATTCTAAACAGTCTAATTTTAATTAGATAGAGTTGTGCACCACGCTATAACGTATAATTATTGTCGGCGTTACCATCAAAACTTGCATTAACATTATAATACATTAATTATCAGACAAAGTTTAAGTAGTTACGTTAACGCTTAAGGCCTAAATGTGATGTATAAAATAAAAATAAATTACTCGTACAAAGCTTGTTAACAATGAAAAATACACTAGTTATTTAATGATTTTACTTTTTTGTGTAAATGGTATGGTACGTATTATATATATAACACCTACCAACAAAACAATAAAGCATAAACACGAGTATTATTATGTATTATACTTATACTTGAGAATAGTTTACATTAAATATCAACAATTTTAAGTTAGTCACACAATCATTAGTCTAAAATTACAAAATACCTAAGTGTAGATTCGACGTATCAAGTAAAGTTAATCAAAATAAACTGTACAAAATTCAAACTGTTAATATTGTTGTAGATAGTAAATTAAATAATTATCCATATTTTAAACAATACTAATTGTACTAATTCATTCAAAAACAGAAAACGTTTTAAAGATTTAACTAAATTATTTTTAGAAGTGAAAATCTTTGGCTGTCATCCTACGGAAGTAGCATCATCACAGTCAAAAATGTTCGGTGAGTTTGTACATATTATTATATTTAATGATGAAAACATAAAAAAAGTTTCAAAACGTCAAATTAAGAAGTTAAACTGAAAGTAAAAATGATGTACCTACATAGGTATTATATTGGAACGCGTTTTTTTTTTAATTTTAAGGATGTATCCTACTTCTATACTAAATTATCAGTATCAATAAACTTATAGGAAGGCGGCAATAGGTCCTCAATTGGGGAGACAGGTGAATTCCAGAAGGCGTGTCGTCTATATATACGGGAATGATAATTCTATTGTGCGAGACCTACAGAGGATGTGGAAATATATGTTCATACACATTACACACACACACACACACACACACATATATACAACGACCCCGTCTATTAATTATTGTTTATTCATAATCAAACAAAGCCGCTTTTTATCCATGTACATGTATATACACTATAGGGCATTTGGGCCACGCAAATGATACGTTTGGCGGTCGCGCGGAGACAGTCAGATCGTACCGGGGGTGGAACCGACCCTTATAGACGGGCAATGATGATGATAGTCTTAAGTAAATGGCGTCAATTTTTTGGTCAGCGAGCCCCGACCTGCTATACACACCCAACATTAGTGCGTTTTATATAACGCCCATAAAGATAAAAAAAAAATAAATAAAAAACATTGCTCTATAACCCCGACGTGCTTATGTCGTTATGTGACTTTATACCTGTAATTACTGATACACACACACACACACACACACATGCACATGCACACATAAAACACAGATATACGCATACACGCACGTTGAACCCTGAAGCCGTGGGAAACGGGTAATGTACCACTAAATCTTCTGACACTATTATGGATCGAAAGTCGCGCGCCTATACGTATAGCACGTGTTCAAAACCATTTGCAAACGGCAATAATGTGTTCCATAACTATTAAATGGTAACATGTTATTTACTTTTTTTATGAGTTTTCTTTTCAAAAATCCAATACATAGTATAATACAATATTACATCAAATATACACATATATAGTATCCAACATATATGAGATATAATATACCTATATATCTTATATTCTTATTATATATAGGTACGGTGTGGCTCACTGCAGTGTTTGATGCAAAAATGTCTAGTGCTTTCAATGCGGCGCGTCTTCAATTACAACGGATCATATATTGAATCGTTTTCGACAGTTTATCATAAATATTAAATAACGTGGTAGAGGAAGGTACTCGTAGATCAATCGCGTGTTCGAACCTTTTATATATACTTTAAACATCGTTTACACAAATTACCCTTTTCAAAATACTGTCTGTATATAATATATCTTTTTCTGATTTCTAAAGGGTCCCGAAATTATTTGTCCAAATCATCAATTATTATATTATTATTTTTTTTTTTTCAAAAACATTTTTTCTACAATTGTCGAAAAAATCAAGTACCTACCTGTTGGTACTGGTTTTGGACGTTTATTTTTTGAGTATCATGCTATATTTAGGTACTATCTACATTGTTAATATTTTATTGTTATGTATAAAATCAAATAGTGTAGGTATCTGGTATAAATAAAGATTGTGTATTATTTTTTTACAATGCTACGACAGCTCCTTTCGGCCATTGGCTGTAAAAATAAATAACTAATGAGGTTACATATCATATTATAAGTCTGATTTGAAAACAATTTTAATACATTTATTATTCTCAACTATTTATTAGGATTTATCTTATTTTATAAAATTATTATATGATTAGAGTCAAGCAGAGGTTTTCAAACTGCACGGGCACATTATATAAAATTAAAACCTTAAATTATTCAGAAAAAAAAAATTAACCACAAAAAAAATATGTGCAACAATATTACATATTTTATATTTTTTCAGTTTACTTTTGATGATCGTTAATTTACTTAATTTGTTATTATTTTTATTTACAAAAATGATTACATATGTGCTGCGAAATAGAAATAAAAAATATTTATAAATAATAAACAATTCTAAGACTTTTATTTAAATTGAACCAATTTACTTTTTATAATGTTATTATAAAAAATAGGTAGATAAAAAAGATCATTATAGTATTTCGGTTGTGGACAAAACATAAAGATTTTCCTAAATAGTCGTACCTACTATTACAAGTTGGGGGACCTCTGTAAGTAGTTTATAAACTATAAAATAAAGTATTTATTATACAAATTAAAAATGATTGTTATCGGCTATATTAAGTACCTACCTTTTTTACTACACGTCGAGATACACAAAAAATTATTACATATCATTTGTCGTGACCGACGAATCAACGGTAATAATTCTCTAAATTAACATTTTTTTACTATTGCATTCCAAAAAGTTTCAGAATTGTGTTGTAATGCGTACTACTAAAATCGATTAAGTATTCGAAACGTATAATAAATTGTAATATAATTTTAAGACATTATTTTTTTAAATATTATAACTTATAAATAATAATTTTTCATTAATATGTAAATACTAAAATACTTTTTAAAATATCAATTGTAATTTGGATTTATACATATTATTATATAGAAGGTAAATTTGTTGAGTGATAATTTCAAGACTAGTATAAAGATGATTGTTTTCAGTTAATTAGCTGCTGTTTTAATGTTTAAGGCATTTGACCTTTTGATCTTCTATACTGTAAAGTTATTAAAAACTGAAATTACTTACTAAAAAACAGAGTACCTATAACTGTAAAAGTGCATTCTGTTCGTAATTGATTGCGTAGAATTCCTTTTTATTTTTTATATGTTATGTTTATACTGTAGATACTGTATTTACTGCCGTTTGTCTTACTGTACGCAACAATAGAATAATTCTTACAAATTGGTAAATGTAATTATCATTTTAAAATATGTAACCAGCATGGGGTTGATTATTTAAAAGCGGCATAGGTACACAGAAAAAGGGTGGGAAACCGCTACTCTGGCGGTTTTTGGTCACTTATGCCGCATATGTTTAAGAACAAATTAACATTTCACTACCTCTAACACTAAAATGAACCTCCAGAGTTTATATTTATTTTAATTATAATCTTAATTTAAATACTTTGAATAATAGCAGAAAACGTGAGAAGAAAATATTGTTTAAAACTATTTAGTCATAAATAAATTAAAAAGGGATAACAATAAAACTATTTAAATGTTATATTATCTGCCGTTAATGCATTTTTTTAACAAAATATTAAACACTTAACATTATCTGAATAAAGAATTAAAAAAACCCTTAAAATTGAAAATTATTATTTATTACAGATTTTGTCAGATTCAACAGGTGATACCGTTAATATATTTTCAACTGTTACAGTAATTATACGTTTTTATGTTATTTTTTTATTAATATTGGTTTATATAGATATATAGTCCTATATAACTATATTTAATAAATATTTTGTGATTATATGGCTTACAAGTTCAGGGAAAATATGTTAAATATAAAACTATTTTGAGTAAAAACAAATCTAGAAATATTTAGGTACCTATTATATTTTTTTTATTATTATTATTTATTATTACTTCAAAAGCGATTGTTGTTAGTATAGTTTAAGATTAGATACTGCGGATTATAAGAAAAACAAAATAATATTATTTACAATTTTTGACTTAAGTTTATATTATGAAAAAATAAATATACCTATTGCTTCCGTGTTTTCTTTGTTGAAATACATGTTGGAGTGAGTGAGGGTTGATAAAGATTTTTCGTGGCTTAGTGTATTTTGGGAATTTCAATTCTAAATCTCAATTTGTGATTTATTGTAACATTGATATAATGAGATGGATTGTTTTCCTTGCATGTTGCGCTTGTTAGTTATTATTCTTTGGTGACGAGGAAGGATTGGGTCAAATGATATGTCCTATTTCTCACTCAGGGGAATTAATTTATCATAATTATTTTTATACTAACTTTATCTTCTATTTTTAAAATAAGGGGGAGTTTCCATTTTTAATGGATTGTCTTAAAATTTATTTTTATTATAACTTATAAGTGTTGAAAAACAAGAAAACATTGATTATTCATAAATTATATTTTTAAACAAAAGTGAAACAAATAGTTTACAAATATATTTGAATTTATATTTATAATAAGTTATTTGCATTATTGGCAATAGATTAATTCTCGTATAACTTTCGCTTTGTTATTTTTATATTCACCCTCATAACTCATAAAGTCATAAGTACTCTAAATTAATGTATATAATATCATTATAGTTGTAGATATGCAGTATATATGAATGATTATGTTTTAATAAGAGCACTGTAGCAAAGTAAAAATATCTCTCAAAAATCTTAAATCTAAATAATTAGTAAATATGTACTACATTTATTCAAAATTCAAATTCAAATGAAATAAATATCATTATTATATGTATATATTATAGGTTAGGTAAGTTTGTCAACATTATTAGTATAAATATGATTTATTTATGATTTGTGTATCTACAACACCAATTAAAATGTCTTAACCAACATTTTCTTTTGATTTTATTTACGAACATGAATATAAATTATTTATAATGGATTAACATTACTCAATATCCATAAAAGAGAAAATATAATATTATATACATGGACCTATATAGTATAATATTATATATTATTTCCTCGTGTAGCACAAAACAAATTATTGAAACAGAGTATAGCAAAATATTTTACAGCTGCTGTAAAATAGATCAAATTTTAAATTGGAATGTATAGTCTAAGTACTAGCTGATCATCAATAGATAGGTACTACATTAACTAATATAGGTATAGGTACTACAATTGTATTGTTTGCTTGTGTTCGGATCGACGGAATGCACTTCTTAAAATATTTGTCAGTATTGTACGTAATTGGTTCAAACAACTAAAATCGTTTTTATAATTAATATTGTGCTCTTGCATATTTTCCATTACCTATAGTAGTATACACACATGCGTTTGTTGTAAACATAGCACAGTGGCGATATGCACGTACTAAAAACACGCGTACCTATGTATAAATACTCTGTATGTAAATTATTTTAGTATATATATTTTTTTTGTTTTTAATAATTATTCTTTGTGAACTGAGGGTTATTTGTATTGATTTGTATTTGTATAGGACGATTGAATTCGAACGTAAGCCGCATTTGGGATCTCAATCAGAGGATCCATTAAAAACTCATATATATTGGCAATAATACAATTCTAGCCGTTTTAATGGTAAATGGAGAATAATGTGAACACCTGTAAAAAAAATAAAACGTCTGTACCTTTTCGGGAATAACGTCTGAGAAAAAAATATACAAACATGTGCAGTGCACGTTATATATAGATACCGTCTAAATTCAGAATAATAATACAGATTGAAATTATTTTTTGTTATTTTTATACATAATATATCATTTTTGGTTAAAAGCCAAACAATTTAAAATAAAAACATAGGTACAGAACATAGTTATTAAAAGATTATTTCCCATTTAACTGAGTTTGTTGAAAAGTGGATACTTGCTGTGCTTGCTAATTTAACTTCACATAACTATTCAAAGGTTAAAATATAACTAAAAAAAAAAAAAACAAAAATAAATTGTGAATGATGGATTTTTAAAGGTACCACAGTATTTCAATATCTTTCTCATTCAATTATAAACAATACATGACATACCATGATAATGATCGTACCCAAAAAATGTTTTTTCTATATCTCATTCTATTTTAGATGTCAACATCGATTTAATTACTAAAGTAATTAAAAACCAATAACGACAATATTAATGATAAATATTTTAATCGAAAATTAATTCCCCCAAAAAATTCATCGTTCCTCAAAGCTATTATTTTGTCATATATTTACTTATGATGTTTAAGAATCTTTCACGCCGGGCGTGTCATGCGTTTTCAATTATATTGTCTGACCTGAGATCATCATCAAAGTTTGTACGGAACAACCTAAAACACTATACCTATATTTCTATAGTTTTAATTTATGTCGTTAAATATAATAACAATGACAGTATGGCACAAATAAATCTTATTTGATTTACGAGTTATTTTAATTATCGTCGTAGGTACATTGTAGAGTATACAAGACTTTAGTACAACTCATTTGTGAGTAATATGAGTAGTTCAAAATACTTTATAGAGCGTTGTTTATTCGACACTTAAATGAATGACCTTATACAAATGTTGGAAATTATATATTTATATATTTATAAGTTATGAATATAATTTACACAATGACAATTAATACACTATATACTGTATAGATTTACTGATATACCTACTACAATATTATTCACTACATACATATTTTATTATTATTATTTACCTACTACATTGGTAACTATACCTAAAATGTTGTAGAAAAATATTGTTTCAATTGTTAATATTTAGACATTATAGGTATAGTTAAGAAATTACGAAATATTATATTACTTCATGTGTAATTTTAAAAGTAGGTATTTTGTAAGTCAATACAATGTGATACATTTAATTTAATTTTAAATTGTTTTAACGATTGTAGTATGGAGTCGACACAAATACTAAATAGTAAAAACTATTACCAGTTCATTAAATGATATTTAAATTGTATTCATATACATACTAAATCATGGAAGCGTGATATATAATATATATATATATAACCTACCTAATAAACCTGTAGTTTCTTCAAACTTTAAACTCACGTATTTCGAAATTTGGTTGTAACTTAACTTTTGTGCTTTTAAAGATGATAAATACAAGGTATATATTCTGTGAACAATTTAAGTGTCGTTACTCTGCACTTATTTTTATATAATTTTATCTCATTGCAAAATAATATATTTTTTTATAATTTGTTATCGTTTTCATTTATTGTAATTTTACTTTTTTAAATGAAAAGATACACTTTTAATTTCATATTCCAAACCAAAATATATTTTGGATAATACATAAAAATAAAATTTTGAAATAGTAGATAGTTAGTTATAACTTATAGCTACTTTTAAGTGTTTGCATCTTAAATGATCTGGGCCCCAACTCACTAGGGCGTAGATACCCCTCAAAATGTTAGTCATCTACTCCACTCCTCTATACTTTAAATACTTATATCTAAGTTATAACTCATAAACTATCGATATAAATATGATTGTATCCATCTATGTATTCCACTTAATGTTCTGCTGCGGAATATGAAACTAAAAGTGTATATTGACAGTTGTTATTCTAAAAAGTAAGACACTTACAAAAATAATAACGATAGAAAGTTGTAAAAATATAAATTTTGATTTGAAATGACATAAAATTATATAATAATAACATTTTAAAAACATTTTTAAATTATGAGTGGAGACACTCGATGGATCGCCTGTGAATAAAATATTTTTAACTATATTTTTGACATTGGTTTAATTTTATATTAATTTAATTAACTTCTGCATAATAATAATAAGATCTAATATTCTAATGTGTATTTGTATTTGGTACAAGTAAATTCGTTGTATTTTTATTTTAAACATTTTGTCGTTACAATCTTGATTTTTTTAGAATCGAGTATCGGTCGATAATTGGTCGTTAAAACCGTTAAATTTTATTTTTTTATAACAGACGTGTACTGTTTAGCAGCGTATAATTCTGGAATCATGGAAGATACGAAAACCAAACTTTTAATTTATTCTAAGTATTATTCAGTAGAATAATACAATAAGCAAAAAACCCATGGTAAATACTACATTTTTTGGAGTTATACGCGATTTACTTTTTAAAATATTAATTTTTGATAAAAAATTATTACTTTTTCAAATTAATAAACTAATTTGCACATTGCTGGTTTAATTGCGTATGTTAGTTGATAGAACACTTAAATGGCTTTAAGATAGAACAAAAATTACTTCAAAATTTTGAATATACATAAAAAAAATGTGATAGGTTTGGTTTTGATAAAAAAAAGTTAACTGCCCATAACTTTATAAAATAAAAAAGTTAGACCCACTCTTTAAAGGGTATTTCTTCATCATTTTGGGTATTCTTTCATATTATGACGTATTGACGTCGGCCGGTCACTTCCCTCGGAACACATTGTATAATAAATTAATAAACAATTAAATCTCGCACAATAACCGTTTTCGTGTACGTTTATTATTATTATTATTGTTATTACTATTAACAATCATCTACCGTGATCGTCACATACATCTAAAACCCTTTCTGTAAACAGTAGAGAACTACCTATATATTATATATTTACTTAATAATATTATTATACCTATGTACAACAATCTGCCGGCGTGCGGTCGAACCACTGAGAAATACAATATTACCATTATCCTCTCTGCGGGTCGTTATGAACATTTTTTTTTGTTCCCGTTATATTTTTAGTTTCAATAATTTTTTAATTGGTCCATAAAAACCACGCGGCCTCAAAGATTTATTGTATTCGGTGCTGGTATTGCGTGCGTTTAAATTGGTTTCTAGCCCGGTAAAATTTATTCATGAAACATACCGTATAAACGCGTTTGGCTGCCGATGAGATGTATGCATGTGTGTTTTTACAATGCATTATATAACTTATTATATGTATATATATATATTATATACACACACACACCTGCTATATGAATGCAATTCCGAAGGTTGTAAACCCATTATCAGCGTAGGTATATACTAATGGTATACATATTATACATATATATATATATATTATATACTGGTATTAGGTATAGTACGCGTACGAATTTTTTTCATTTCATTTAATTTTTCTTCCTTTAAACTACGTCTGTCTGGCCGTCTGTCTGTTGGTTCTTGTGTGTATTTAAATTAAAATTAAATACCTAGGCATACGGAAATTGGTACAAATCATACAAATCGACTGTGCAGCAGCAAGCGTTATATTATATGTATATTATTTATGTTTAGGGGTTGAAACCGCAATGTTATGTGGTGTTGTGATCTCACAGACTTTATAGTTGTCTTCGATCGATTATGATAGAATTGTATACCACCGTAGAAATGATTTTTTTTAAAGCTTTAGTAGGTGTGATAGGAAGTATGGATAATAAATACCAACGTTTGTGTATAAATCCAAAATGAATTAAAACAATTTTATACAAATATAAGTGTCATCCAAATTAATAAATCAACTTTCCTTATGAATTCGCGAAAAAGTACATTTGCCTAATAATATTTATATATTATAAATTTATACTTAAAAATAATAAAGTTACATTAGTAATTTTATTTTACACTTATATTGATAGTTATATATAGTAACGGAGAGTGTACAAACGACTTAAAAATAACATTATATTATCAAGACAATAATATAATATGAATTATGCGTGAATATGAAATACTTTGTTGTGGCTATATTGATAAATTGAAAAAAAAATTGATAATTTTTTATACCTATACCCTGAACGGCCT
Organism: Macrosiphum rosae; assembly: GCA_016617965.1. Taxonomy (NCBI): domain Eukaryota; kingdom Metazoa; phylum Arthropoda; class Insecta; order Hemiptera; family Aphididae; genus Macrosiphum; species Macrosiphum rosae. The sequence goes on along the minus strand of WHPZ01578892.1, from coordinate 968 downwards.
AAACCTTGAGTAATGTTTTCATAAAATATTTACAATAGGTACGCGTATCGATTTAAAACTATAATAAATTAAATTTTTCGATTATATGCGATAACGTTTACACATAAAATCGAGAGAAATATTGTGCGTATATATTATAGGTATTGATCAATTTTATGCTACTATTACAAACCTTCGGCTGTTTCTTAAAATATTAAATGATTACTTGAGTACACTGTATTTACTATATTTTCATAAAGTTTTGGTACGCCGTTGAGTTTCATAAATTGCCAGAGGCTGTACACAGTACATATTATACACACATGACACATATATATCTATATTTTCACGCATACATTAAACGATTTGTTACGCACCTCTAAATATGTGTTATGTGTATTGACTATTGACTGCGTCGAGACTGAGTATAGGAATTTCTTGGCATACCGTTCAATCTTAATCATACTGAACGCTAAAGACTATACATTTTCAATGGCGTGCACTTAAACAAACATTTAAATGGCACGAATAGTATATGATTTAGGAATAGGAATTCCAATCATTATACTGTTTTATACAAATAGCTAGGTATATAGGTATGTGTGTTTACTTTAACCATTATTACGTGTCGTACTTATTTCCATGAACATTTTTTAAGATTCAATTAATTTTTTTTTCTTATTTATTTAATTTTGTTATTTTAGAATAGAACAAAATAAATCATTCTATATCATTATTACTGTTCACGTGTAACAGTTGTCAATTATTTAACGAGATTTTTCTTGTTACAGTATACGTATAGGTACAAAAAGAATAAAGCCTATTTAATTTTTATGTTACATTCTAACTTATACCTACGACATTTAATACATTTTATAAGGCCTACAGTTTTAAATATTTTTGTAAATAAAAGTTTACTGCTTAGTACTTATAGTAAGTATGTAGAAGTACAGTATACCTAATAGTTATTTATTAATGTGTTGTGTATA
>WHPZ01578868.1:0-29851 GCA_016617965.1 Macrosiphum rosae | reverse complement strand
TTCAAATAGGTAAACGGTTTGCGGAACTAGAAATGAAATTGGTTCTATCAAAAATATTATTGAAATATGAAGTCTTACCGTGTGAAAAAACAGAAGTACCTCTCAACATACGAGGTACGGGAAGTATCGTCAATCCGAAAAACGGTATTTGGTTGAGTTTTAAACCGATCGTCGCAAATTAGCAAAATTCTATCAATACTACACATATATTATGTCGTATATTGTAGACAGTCGTCACTATAATGTACATATAATATAGGTGGGAACATTTTTATTATAAATTGTTGACATAGGTCAGGCCGGAGGGTAAACCACTATACACAATTTTGTACACCAGATTGCAGGTTTCCAATGATTTCCCAAGATTTCCGGTGATTTCCTAAGATTTCCAAAGATTTCCATTGATTTCCGATGATTTCCGAAGATTTTTATAGGTACCTAATTTGAAAAATAATAACCTTTGAGCTATTTTATAATCTATGTTAAAATACTGTGTAACTAAATTTGTTGTTATAAACAATTATGTAAAAACCAATATAAAAACTTTCTATGAATATAATTTGAACTTTTAATTCAATACATTACTGTATACATTATGTTCTTACCTAAACATAATAATTTATTAATATCAATGTATTTTTAAAATAATGTTTTTGTTCTTATGTAGGTACCTTTAATAACTCTTATTTTGTGATACTTATATAAAAAGTATGAGATACCCAATATTGAACATCTGTGTAATATTTTAAGCTAAAATAAAACATTAAAATTGAAAACAAAACTAAATTTAACATCAATCACATAAATTTATGTTTTATAAAATTTTAACAAATAGATAAATTATAAATCTACAAAACTTAAAAATTAATTGATTAAGACTTTTTAAAAACATAGTTAAAAACTTATCAAAACACATATTTAAAAGTAAAACAGTCTATATATTAAACTATTTTTTAGTGCTTTTTCAACTAGTAGTTTACTACCAGAAGACGTCATATTTTATATATTTTACCATAAACGATAAACGCAAACAAAACATACAATGTAAGAACTGAATCAATCGAATAAAATAATAATTTTTATACTAACCTCAATTTCTTAAATTAAATTAAACAATAATATTATAATGTAACCAACATAACAATAAAATAAAGTCAACGATAATTATTGGCGAAGGGCACAATGTAAACAAAATGCAATGGTATTTTTATTTTGTTTTTGTTTTGGTTGTCAACTTTCTTATGGACTGTAGACTACTATACTGTAGTTAACACCCAAGTTTAAAATAGAAATTATCCGGTAATATGATAATAGGGGATATAATACAATAACACCTTAATCCACAAAACAAGAACGACAGATTGTATAAATAACACCTTTATTATAGGCTATAGCTTTTAAACATTTGATAACTCCATAAATATAAGTTATTTTTGTCTAATATTTTGTATAGCCTATGTAATACGTCATGAGTAATTTTATATAATAATAACGATTTTACAAAAAATGTTAGTTAACACCTTTATCCACTGACCCCTTCAGTTATTAGTTTTTATTGAAAAGTACCTATATTTGTAAATAATACAAGCAATTAAGTGACTTGGAATGATTTTCTCTGTAGATTTATTACTTAGAAGTTATAAAAATGATACATTTTGCTCGAAATGCTCATGCATGAAATTAAATATTATTTTTTAAAACTTTGTTTGAATAATGTATACTAATTATATTATTATCTTATGAGTACTAGGTAATTAATATTATTTAGGAGTATAAAAACTATAATAGGTAATATATCATAATATAATAATAGTAGTAATAACAATAATAAATACATACCTATGATGTGAAGAAGCAAGACAATTATGAAATTTCACTGAACACATTAACACAATATCCGACATAATACAATACTAAAAAAAAAAAAAGGGAATAACTAAAAATACCTAGGTCAATAATTTTCATATCATACATTATCAGGTTAGGTTAGGTTAGGTTATTATCACCATTGATAACACCCGCTCCGACAGTACCGACACCCGCTACACACAATCATAGTGATATCATAGTTATTAAACATATGGATAAGGCCAAGGTGTATTGATACATACACCTTGGATAAGGCTCCGGATACGGAATTCCTTTATACATCCTACATACACTGTTTAATATCAATGAGTGATATAGAGAGGCCGTTGCATTTTATCATGAAGCGAGAGTTATTTATTATCATAATATAATCCTACTAATATTATAAATGGGAAAGTTTTGTGATTTTGTTACTCTTTCACGTAAAAACTACTGGACCGATCTTGATGAAATTTTTACACTGTGTGTATTTTGGTCCAACTTAAAACATAGGCTATAGGCTAATTATTTTATTCTATTATAATATTATTATCCAGGAAATAATAATAATGAAAAATTAATAATTCGAACAATATTAATTCGTCGTCATTTTATTGTCAGATTTTTTTTCAGTTGTACATAATATTATAATACAAAAAATATTGTTGGAGGAAAAATATAATGTTAATATATTTTATATTTTTATAAGAGTTCTTTCGAATATTTTCTAGTTACGTGCATTAAATTAGTTCAAGTATAATATTGATGTATTTTGTACTTACTACCAAAGTACCAAACCATGTGTAGGGTTCTGAATTTGAAATATTTTACTTGAAATTGTTCAATTGAAATATTTCAAAATTGAGTACTGAGTAATTTAGGTAGGTAAGTGAATTATATAGTGTATCCAGTTTTCGCTGACATAAAGTGTATTGTTATTATATGACATGGCGTCGTTGCCTGGGACGAATCGCCACGATAAATAATATTTTATTGGACGGTGTGGACGGCTATGATACTTAATATTGTAATTTGTAAGTTATATCTGTTATAATAAAACAAAAAAAAAAAAACCGAAATAAATTTATTTTTTTTTTTATTTAAAGCCGCAACAATAATTAAGTATGGTTTATGCTTTATAGTACGATTATGATACATACAATTTGACCTGTTACATTAGGTTGTACAGTTTAAGTTCATTTTATATATTTAAAAAAATGTTTGTGTTGTTGCTGGATCTGGACTCAGCGCTTCATAAAGATTTTCTGCGATTTCAAGCTGGGCTCTATAGATACTTTTGGTATAGGTATCGAGGGAAACTATCTCTAGAACTGGTTTGATATCGGAGATTTTTAAAATGTTCGTTTTGAATGACGTATAGATTGTTGTATACCTACTTGTATTTGCTTCGTTGTTTGCGACAACCAGTTACTTAGGGAGAAAAAGAATTTATTTTATCGAGAAACTATCTCAACCGAGTATCAATGCTTTTTTCGAGAATTTTGAACATTGTATTTCGTATAAAGATACTGCCCTTTACAATTTAGTTAATTTAAAATATTTAAAAAAAAATTTGGTGTTTTTTGGATCCGGACCCAGTGCTTCATTAATATTATCTGCGATTTAAAGCCGGGATCTAATGATACTAAAGTTTCAATTTGTGATATTTTGGTGCAAAGAAACGGTATCCAGTAGTATCCTAGGGTGCCAGGTAGTGTCATTATAATACGGTTAAATACTTTTGGTATATCGAGGGAGACTAGCCATAGAACTGGTTTGATTTCGGAGGTTTTTTAAAATTTTCGTTTTGAATGACGTGTAGTTTGTTGTATTTGTATACGCTTACTGCTTAGATATATGCATGCTTCGATATTTGCGACAACCAGTTTGGTAGGGCCAGAAAAATAATTTATTTTATCCAGAAACCATCTCCACCGGGTATCAATGTTTTTTTCGAGCATTTTGAATTTTGTATTTAGTATAAAGATACTGGCCTGCACAATTTAGGTAAGTTTAAATAATGTTGGTGTTGTCTGGATCTGTACTCAGACACTCAGCGCTTCGTTAAGATTTTTTGAGATTTCAAGCTGGGCTCTAATGATACTGAAAATTCAATTTGTGATATTTTGGTGCAGATAAACGGTATCCAATAGTATCAGAGGGCCAGGAAGTGTCATAATAATATGCTTAAATTCTTTTGGCGGAGCTTTTGGTATATCGGGGGAAATTATCCCTAAAACTGGTTTGGTATTGAAGGTCTTTAAAATTTTCGTTTTTAATGACTTGTAGATTTTTGTATATTTGCATGTGCTTCGATGTTTGTGACAACCAGTTTGTTAGGGAGAAAAAGAATTTATTTTATCGATAAACTATCTCAACCCGGTATCAATGATTTTTTCGAAAATTTTGCACATTGAATTTAGTAAAGATTTGGCCTTCTGTGGTTCATTTTTCTTTTTCGGGTTTTGGAATAGGTATAAGAATAGCGTGTTTCCAAATTATTGGAATTTGATCAGAAATAGATTAATTTATAGACTAATTATTTGAAACGAGTTGAAAATATAAATAAATAAGATAATAGATACGAAAAATATTTAAAAAAAATATATAGTTATAAGTATTTCACGTTTATACAAAGCATTATTTTACTCCAAGAAATTATTTTATACTTAACATTTAAGTTACAAACTACAGAGCGATTCACCAAGCATGATCACCATATTTTTCATTTAATAACTTATTTATACAAATTCTGATTTTTGGAATTTTTGAATATACGATTAAAGACCAAAATATATTCAAATTTCTGAGATTTTTTGCATAGTACTCGATCATTGTCTTACGGCAGTAAGTTGATATACACTTCTCCTTCAGATACGAATGAAAACCCCGTTTATTAATTTTACTGTAAATTATTTAGTTAGTTGTGTGCACGGAACGGTAAAACGCACTCACTCGGATTTCCGGGCCACTAGCCGAACTTATGAACTAGGAATTCCCAGTTCCATCAGTTACCAGGGAAATGTGTCGACCTGCCTCGGCGCTCGTTTAAGAGTCGGTGGTTTACATGTGTAATAAATGGGTAAAATGAAGTTATATTTTATAATATTATTATAAAATTGTTTATTTCGTATAATTGTTCTGTGGTATAATTGTATCGATGTTATCGAGTGTGCCGCCCGAAATATCTCGAGACGCAACTCAACATACGAACTCTTATCACACCGTTTAAGTACTATCACAGAATTATTCAGAATTATTCTATTATTATTATGATCTGCAGATCGCGGCAGGTTTGATAGACAATGGTCTGTGTCTGGTAATAAATTATTAATTATTATTCATATTTTACTTACTATAGTATAAAACTAGAAATATAGAATTGTCTGCCGATCACATTCGGTTGCCGACCGACGAGACTACGAGACACCTATTCGAAAATGGGCTCGGAACAGAGTTCGCAATCAAACGCCTCCGAATCGGGCTCGAAAAATCCAAAACTGAAGAGGGGCAAATCGGTGCCCGAGAGTTCTTGGCCTCGAAATTCACAGGATGGTCAGCATAGCAGGGCGGCCAGCACAAACACATCACCCGGCCACAGCGTGTGCAGCGACGTCGACTTGCCGTACATATCGTACATGGTCAACCGGCCAATTGGAGGTGCCATTATCTAGCCATTGTAAACTGTGTTCCTATTTCGATGAACTACACTAAACCCATTTCTAGATTCGCCGAAGAAACCCAGCATCATGAGCCGAGGCAGATCAATGCAGGTGGAACCTCAGCGATCCGTAAAGAAGGCCCCAAAGCATACGCCTAAGCACAACATTGTGGTGGTCAGGGCGGCTGTACAAGAAAACCCAGACATGGACGAGGACCTGTATCGAATGAAGGTGAATTATTTTGTCACTGCAGCTGTCTAAGACATTTGAGTGTATGTATGTTGTTGTTATAAAGCACATCTTCCTAGATTATTCCGCTGACCAAAATCATAATAGAAATTAGAAAGTACAGCTAAAAGTATGGATTAATAGACCTAGTTTGTCATTTGACAAATTTGGTTTACACTTTATCCTTTTACATTTATGCCTAAAATAGACAATAGTTATGTTCTACGTAGATACATAATATACTATTTCAGAATAAAAAAAATACTAGTAACTTAATGAACAGACATTTAATACATTTATATACTGTAGGATTCATACAAGTGAACTTAAACTTAGTATAATATACTTAGAGTGTAGGTTCATAAATATAAAATAAAAAATAAATTTTTATTTCAATTTTATTTACCCATAGTTTTTAATCATTATATTTCAAATTATTTATACAAATTAAACCAAAATGTACAACATATTAAAGAACAATTGAAGGATTATTAAACATTATACCATTTAAACAAAAATTATAGATTATTGGGTACTTATTGTATAGGTAATTTTGTTAATTTAATTAAAGTGCTTCACACCTTATTGTTTAATTTCTTGTTCGTTTTAGGTTTTAATTGTATATTTGTATCCAATCACAAATGACTAGGGGTTCCTTTGATACTTATAACTAACTACTTTTATTTTCTACATTTACTGAGTATGTAATAATGAAAAGTATGGATTTTATAATTTTAGCAAGTACCATCATTTTTGCCAATAATACGAGGCACTGTATCTTTGCCAGCAGCCAGAGATCGAGAAGCATTAGAGAGAATCGATTCCAATGCATTTTACAGACTGTGTCAACTTTATCAGGCCTACATGAGCCGCTGTGCGAAAGCAGTGACTGCAGATCAAACTTTGATCAATAAACAAATTTTGGAGGTACATATAGGTCTAAAACTTATGACTATTCAATTATAACTATTATTATTAAATTAAAACTAGACAAATTATTAATTCCTAATAAATAACCGAATTTGATTTTTATTGCAGCTCGACAATGAAACCACACAAGTATTAAATTTGTATGTAGCGTCTTACAAACAATATGCCAAAATCAATGAGCAATTCAAATGCATCAACGACATGAATAAGCAACTGAATTCTTGTCATCTATTGTTGAACAAGACGCTAGACTCTGTACAGCTGTTAAATAACAAACTACCTCCAGATGAACGGTTGGAACCATTTGTATGGACGACAGGTTAAACAATGACTGATCACATCATATATGTTCACCTTTACTAGTCTAACATATTTTATATACATTTAAATTTTTATTTTATTGTTATTTACTTATAATTGTTTTTAAGCATTTAGAAATCTTTGATCTGTGTGAATTTTTATTTGTTTAAGTATCCATGGTAAATGAAATGATAGTTTTGTATATACATCTGGATATCCTGGTCGGGCACATCCAGAGCCAAACGATGTAAGACCGGCTAAGAACCATCGACCATTGGAACCTGAACATTGCAATGGTCCTCCAGAATCTCCCTGAAACATGTGTAATGATCACATAGTTTTAATTAGTTCCTTAAGCAATACAACTGATGTGTGTTTGTTCAACGTACCACACACGGTCCACCACCTTTTCCATCCATTCGGCCAGCACACAAATGACCATCGGTTATTGGCACGGCTGGTCCATATTTGTCTCTACAAACAGATGTGTTGTGCACAGGCACTTTGATCTGTCGCAGTTTACCTGACAACGGTCCATTTGGTTTGACTTTACCCCATCCAGTTGTGACACACACCTTTGGAATTGGTGTATTATTTGTAGATGGCGGTAAACACAAGCACCGTACATTTGTGTTAGTGATATTTGTCGGCCTAGACAGTTTCATTAATGCTGCGAAATTCAATTGTTAGTACCAGTAAAATTAAACTGTTGTTTTTTTAATTTTTTTCATAATTAACCTATATCATTTTGATAATTGTTAAACTTGTCATGAATGACTATTTCATCAATGGGTATACGCTCCTCTGTGTGCTCTTCTACATCTCTATTCCAGTCGCCTAGCACAGCAGTCCAAAGAGCTGCCAACGGCAAGCTGAACTTTTCACTTGCAATCAAAATTAAATTTTCAAAGTTAATACTTAACACACATTAATATTATCAATACCTTTTATAAATAATGGCTTACTTTCTGATGCAGTGAGCAGCTGTCAACACCCAAGTAGGTCTGATAAGCACGCCGGCACACCAGTGGCCAACAAAACCAAATGCTGGGTGAAGTAATTGTAATGATACCTAAAAAAATTAATGAAAATATGTTTAATAAAGAAATATGATCTAAACCACACACACCTTCAGAGCTAAAATATTACAACTTACAATTCATTAATTTATCATAATTAATTTCAATATTAAAATTATATGTATATTTGTTATAAACGATTATTAAAATTATATGTATATTTATAAAAATATGTAATTTATAATGTTATTTAAATTTAATTATTGAGATTGTATATTATATTAACAATCACATCAAGTTTGCTCGTGTCTTAACATCAAAAACAAGAATAAAATAAACTGTAACGCCACATTTGCTGCTATGTTGTGTATCGTATTGTACTAAGGTGTGGTAACTATAGTTACAACTGGTAACCATATCGCCATATTGGTTAAAAACTTGATCTGTAGTAAATTCTTGCTATGCTCAGTTGCAATTTGGATAGGTACTACATAATACCAAAAAAGTAATGTCAAATAACAATACTATTTGATCGACAGGAAAACACATGACATAGCTGTGAATGTGCCTTAAGTATTTCATAAATCTACTATTTCAATGTATTCATCATTAAACAATGTTTTTTAATAGTAATTACAACATAGCTGTGAATGTGCCTGAAGTATTTCATAAATCTACTATTTCAATGTAGTCATCATTAAACAATGTTTTTTAATTTTAATTTTATAATTTTATATTAAAATTGAATATGATATCAACCATTAGTAGTTATGCATTATGATTTATGATTCCTATTAATAGTACTGCCTGTCGTATGGTAACTAATACTTGTCATTTATCTTTACAATAAGATAAATGACAATGTTTGGTCAAGTGTAATTTATTTATATTTTTGTTTGTAAAGGTAGGCAGACATAAAGTTAGAAATAAATAATCTACTCTACTAAAAATGATTATTGGAATTGTCTCATTTTTTTTATGGATGTATCATTTAAAAATAAAGCTATTGAAATAATTAAAATAAATGCAAGATTTCTGCTGAAGTAAGTTTTTTTTGGTTCTTACCTACTTGATTGTTATCACCCCTCAACCAAACCATATAAAATGTATGCCTCACCGCAAAGCGACCTTATATCAGCTTCTTTATTATATAATTTCGATATTCATGATCAATGTTGATCTATATCTTGATGTTTTGCATTTAGGTTAGTCTAATATCTAATCTATTTATTGTGAAATGGTAAATACTTCTTAAGATAGGTATTTATATTTAATTATCTTATTATAATAGTGTCTTGAACTGGATCGACGAAAGGATCTTTAGAAAATTGTCTTATTGTTTTACTTGTGCAATCAATGCTATTACATATTAACGGATTTACCATGCTACTATTAATTATAAACAATTTATTATTATTATTTACTTTATTTGAAACTCTTGTAACAGTAGGTATTTAAAAATATCATAGTATGTACTAGGTCATAGCCCACTAACTGTGAACAATTTTTTGGGTGGGCAAAATATTAAATAGCTCACTTTAAAATCACTAAAATGTAAAAGTATTATAAGATAATCCAAAATAAATATGCATTTAGCAAAAGAATAAAACGGTTCTACGGCGGTGGAGGGAGCAAATGTCCCTGTATCCCCCCCCAAAAAAAAATACAACGCTGGTACCTAGCCCATAGACCAAAAACTACTATATCTACGGCATTGACCCTCGCCGGTATATTGGTGGAAACGGTAATCAAACATCTTTTTTTTAAATTGACGGGAACTATCGTTGGGGAATCGGTTAGGTTAGATAAATGCCCGTGCCCACGACGGAATAGGAATAATGGTCCGATGATATAATATTTTATACGACCTGTTGATATGGTGATAACAAACAACAATTATAAGTACTGTTTTGTTTTATTTTTCTACGTACGTTAAACGATTTTGTAAAAAGAAATGCTTGAAAGTTTTTAATTCTATGGTAGGTAAGTAGTAAAAATCTTGGAATCCTGTTGACAGGGCTTCCTTAGATTTGAAGGTTTCTTATAAATAGGATAACTCTATATTATAATACCTATAATTATATTTACTGTTTGTCAAAGGTACTCACTTGCCACGGCCAAGCGCCTTTCTGGGTCTCCTTGCCGTTGACCAGCCTGGACTTGGAACCTCCACCGCCCGACCTGGGCTGCCGATAACTGATTGCACCGCTATTCAAACCGCACTCTTGATACAAGTACAATAATTGATATCGTGAATAATAATATAATGAAGGTATGAAATATTAAATTTGATATAATTTTCTTATTTCTTTTTTTTTTACACATTATTGCGTAACCCACAATACAACTAGCTACAGTTTTGTTATTAGGTATCGCAGAATAAATAAAACGATAAAATATACTAATTAATACTAAAACTATTATGTTGATACCTAAATGGTTAACTTAAGTCATAAGTGCCACATTGCCATCTGCAAAGTTATGTTTTTGTGGGTGCCGATCGCAAGTTTTTAACTATCATTATGCATAAGGTAGCTTATATTATTTATTTATTGACACATGGCGTATGGAAAAAATCCCAATAATCTCGTAATTCTGAAACAATCATCAATGGTGCTAACTGAGGTCTTGAAGACTTGGTCCCCACCATAGACATATTAATAATTATTAATTATTATTAGGTATTATTATTAATAATTTATTTATACGTCTATGGTCCCCACACACTGCATCAGTAGCGATGGCGGTGGAGGTAGCGGTTACGGCAAAATTAAGCCGGACACAATTTTACCACCACCGCTGCAATGTGTGGTAACCTAAAACGGGATAAATTGGAAGTCACTTGAAAGTTTAAAAGTATTTTTAGTAAGTAGGTTTTTAATTTTTTTCGAAAAATCATTGCAATTGCTTATATTAAACCCCTTAAAAAACGATTGTTTGGCGTTATCTCAACTATTAATGTTTTGTATTTTATTGGTGCGTATCTCCTTGAATACTTAATAAAATATAATGATTTGCTCTCTGTTGAGAATTTTCCAGGTGCTAGTTAAATTTTACATGGAAAGTAGTAACCAACTGTTGGTGCCACCATACTAGGGCTCTTTAAGAACAGGTAAAGACAGCCGCCATTTTCTTTCTAATTGGAATTAATACAAATTATACAAATATTTATCGAAACAAATACGTCTGTGAAAAATAGTTAATAATCGTTCAAATATATATTTTGCTACCTTTATTCATTAATTACCAAAATTTAATTTCACAAAACAAATTTAATAAATACTTAATACATGACAAGCTATTATCATTTATCAGCTATGGAAAGAAAATGGCGGCTGTCTTTACCTGTGTCTATTAGAGCCTCAGCCGTACCGGTAAGGACTTTTTTCTTAGCAATATAAATTATAAATATAAACCTAAGCCCGTTACGGGCTTAGCGTGTTTTACCATAAAAAAGCCCAGCCAAAAATTAAGTTCTAGTTGCACCTATAAATCGGAATGAAAGGGATTATTCTACTAAGTGAAAATAACAATTTCGAAACTAGTAGAAGTAGACAAGTAGCACCGGGAATTATAATTTATAAAAACATACATCGGTTATCACTTTTTATCACATTATATTTTAATGAATTTCTCGTGATACTATTAATTATTGTTATTATTATTGTTTACTATAAAATATATTATATCTGTGTTGAACGGGTAGGTTCCTATTATTGTAGTGTGTGTGTCAAGTCGACGATCGCGTGCACAAGAGGACGATAAAAGAAAAAACGCAAAACACGATCGGTGAAAGTATATAAACACGTAGCTACCAGCTGCTGTACTATAATATACGACAATAGACGCTGCACCGAACACGCGATTTTGGATTTTTACCTTCGGCGGGCCTACAACGGTGTATCTACAGATAGATATTTATCGTAACGCGTTCATAATGACGACTGTAAGTATAGCCATATATAGGTACAATCCTGAAGTGTGTGTGTGTGTGTGTGCGTCGCGAGCGGGTAACTAGTTCACACGATTCGTTTTGTGTGAGTCGCGTGACGTCGTCAAGTTGCACACGAACTTCGTGCAGATCGTCCTGCACCGCAGTCCGTAGATTGTAATATCATAATAAATAGGTAGTTGTATACACATTGGTATAANGGGGGTCTTGAGGGCTCAGCCCCCCAAAAATATACAGTTTTTTTAATTGTGTGGGATCGAAGTCTCCCACTCACACATTGATGTTGAAAAGGTTAGCCCCACCCTGAAATTGTAATGGATTTTCCCTTATAGATGTAAAAATAGTATATGAGCTGAAGGCCGTTGTCGTCATCGTCAATAATCATTGATGTATCGGTTGAGTTTGAAATTTAATATAAATATAATTATACCCTGCACCTATATTAATTACAGGTGGTGAGTTTGTATAATTTTTTTAAATAAAACTAGAATTTAAAATTGTCGAATAGAATCGATCATTGTCTTACTTACAAACGCCAACAGTTTTTTTATTATTTTATAATGGTTAGGTAATATATATATTTGAAAACATTTTAAATAGTTCAGTCAATACTCAATGCTGCAGAGGCGTATTTAGGGGAGGGAAGTTTGTGGGGGGGATGGATCCCTCTTTTTTGGATTCTAAGAAAATATTTGTTCATAAGTGGGTATTTTTATAATACTAAAAATACACTTGACCGTAATATAATAGTTGACATTCAAATGTTTTTATGAGGAATGCGTCAAATAACAATAATCATTATTCATTAATAACTATAATGATCAAATGCTCAACGTGAGAAAATTGATAGGTATATGATACATTCTAAGTGTATAAAAATATAAAATACATTATATTATCATCTAAAATAATTTTATAAAGATATCTTGTACCTGGTACCTACCTATAGTATATATCCTAATAAATTATAATAGCAATAGTATAACTAGCTGAACGATCTCGTACGGTTGAGTACCACCGGCGCAAATAAGGGTTCATTGGAGGGGCAGGAACTAAGTCCCCGAGTTTTTTAATCATATTTTAATTTAAATATTAACTATCAGGGTTTGTTCTGCTGATACAAATCTATCCCCCACCCCTCAGAAAATGTTCCCTAGTTGCGATTGATGAGTTAAAACTCAAAAATAGAAAGCTAGATATTATAGATTTATATATGTTAATGACTATGACTTTGTATATAAATAATAATATAATAAAGTAATAAATAATATAATGTTTGAATGTCACATACTCACATATTATATTTAGGTAGATCGTATGTATATATTATTTGTAATAATTAATAAGTAATATAACTATATTCCTACTAACTACTTACTAAATATATATTTAAGGCAATGGCAACAGGTGTTATATTATTATACCTACTTTATAAGAAAATATTTAACCATTCGAGTAACGGGTTGTACATGCATAATTTTACGCAACTTGGAGACACACCTTTCCTGAGTCGCTCCCTTCAAAATTATAAAAAGTAAAATATGAATTAAGGGATTCCAACATTTTACTGTAGGTTACTACCTATATACCATAGTACCAACCACATAATAATAATATATTTCTAATAATCTTAAATTCATACAATGATACATTAATATTTAATACGTTAACGAGTAAAAGGAAGTGTTGGTGGACATAAGCGCAATTTCGACCAACACACAATATTATCCGTCATTTATGATGAAATGATTAAAACATAAAAACTTGTATTTTGGTATGAGTAGATAAGCGTATTTATTATTAAAATTATAATTTGTTTCTTTATTAGAAATTTGTATTTTAACTTTTAGGTTAATTTTTTTCTATAAAACTTTAATTTTAAAAGTACAATTTTTTTTAATATAACCTCTATTTTAAGAGTTCTAAAATGTTATTTAAAAAAATAAAAGTACAAATTGGTATATTTATGAAATAAATTTAATGGTTGAATTTGATTCCTGACTGGAACTATAAAATAATGTTCGGTAGAAAGATGGCATAATAATATTGGCCAATCATATTTTTCTTAAGTCAATGCACCAAGTGTACTAAGTTCTCACAAAAAATCGAATATCGAACTAATTAATATGCATTTTAAGTTTTATTTGAGTATTGGAATGGCAATCGGGAATTCGGAACAAATAAGTATAGGTATATAGGTATACTACCTACCTATGTATCTCACGGAATCTATGTTATTCCTGCAGGCTCTATTCCACTCATCTAACTAAACATTAAATATTTTTTGTATTCAAACTATTAAAACTATTTGTGCCATATTTCATATTTCATATTATAATATATTGTATTCTTCGAACAATTTCTAGAAAAGTATTCTGCTTTGCAAAATTAGCGTTACAAAAAATACGATTTTTAAAATACAGAATGTTCTTACAGGTTAAAGTATAGGTACTTTAAAATATATATATATGTATACAATTGTTTTTTAGTAGCTAAACACACGTGCGCTGTGATATGACGACCAGGATTTCTGCTGCAGTCCTCTGAATAACTATTATACCTATACGCAGTTTATATCTGTATAACATTGACACTGCAGTTAAAATGTTTAATGTCCTAGTAAAAATATTGAGAACCATATTATGTAGGTTGTATGAATTGTTGACTTTAAAGAACGGCTGAGGTCTGCTGAAACTATAATAATATGTGGATACATACCTACACTATTCATAGGTAATCGTTATAACGATTAATAATAATTCTGGTCGCAGGGCCGTCGTACAAAATTTATATGCGTTTCTGCGTGAGCAAAATTATACGCGTCCGTAAGAATAAAAAAAAAATTGGGGTTTTAAGTATAATAATAATAATAATATGCCTATGTCCTATATGCCCTATGCCCTAATATCCCTATATGGACCGTTATAATATATTATAATCAACGAATAATCCAGCGGGTCCAAGCCCGTTATCCGCGTCGTCCACGATAAGTCCGTATACCTAATTAATACTGCTTAGGTCCTATATAAGTACGATAAAAATAAATTTCTGAAATACAATACGGACAAACTTACCGTCGGCCGTCGAAGGGTTGGGCGCGAACGCGGCAACGGCCAGCAACAGACACAGCACTGCGTGTAACATGATCCACGTGCGCGCACACACTGAAGTGAGCTGGGAAAAAAAATTTCCGTCGAATAGTTACCTAGACTATCATATTGTGATAGAAGAGGAGGAAAAAATAAATACTATAAGAAGGTATAAGAGAGAAAAAAAACGCTCTCTCTTTCGGTCAAAAATCATCTCCTTTCGCCTTCGTCCGCGGAGGCTGTACATAATATCATCACAATATTTATAATATACACGTAAAATGCATATATTTTATACAGGGTGATTCACCAAGCATGGTCACTTCTACTTTTTCCTTTAATAATGCAATTTTTCAAACTCTGATTTTTGGAATTTTTAAATATAATCAAAGACCATTTTCTAAATTCTTAAATTTTTTTGTAGTACTTAAGGAGTGTCCCATGGTGACTCGAATTCTGTTTTTCAAATGAGACCCCCTCCCCCTTTTCGAAAGTAATTCATTTACTAGATAATTTTTTTGACGTATCAGAATCAAAATTCAAACAAGTAGTTTTTGACATATTTAACTTTGTGTACTATAAGGATACTAGGTTTATAATAATGGGTCTAAGAGATCTAAGGAGTTATGGGGATAAAAAATGTTGCAGGTGTTTAATATTAATTTATCAACATTAATAATTTGTAAAAATGGTTCAAGTATAATACATACTAGATCCACAATACCGCAATCGGTTTTATATTTTTGTAATACCACTTTTAAGGACTACCTTTTATCCATAGAATAAACATTTTAATAACTGAGAAACTACTCGTTCAGATTTTGCATTGAGTACATCAACATAATCCAAAAAATATCCACTAAATAATTTACGGTAAGAAAGGAGAGTTTTCATTGAAAACAGAAGTTTGTATCGCCACAAATCACTCCTTAATTAGTACAAAAAAATGAGTGTATTTAAAAATTCCGAAAATCAGAATTTGAATATTAATTATACATTATTAAAGGAAAAAATATGAATGTGCATGCGTGGCGAATCACCCTGTATAATGTACATGTGTATATTTATTTATATATAGGCAGATCACTATGTATAATATTATGTTACTATTATGACTTCCTCCACCGACCGCTAAGCCGGCGAGAGATTTTGTGGTATTTATCCACGACTTGCCATAATACCGTTTCAGCATAGAATGTTCTATGGTTTCAGCTATATCGTATATGATATTATAACCGTTTATGATATTCGTATGCGTATACCGATAAGACTCATTGTGTATTGTAATCAATTGATTATTGTTTCCGCAAATGGTTTGTTTGTAATTTATGATGATGCGCCCGCCTTCATCGTGTTACGGAACGTGTGATAGTGAGTAGTGAGTACAGGTAAAATATAATATAGTTATGAATTTATGATTAACGCCAGGATTAATTTAAAATTAAAATTGATAGATAATATTATATTTTTAGCAGTGTCCTCTTATAAATACAGTTAGACTTAGGATTCAGGTAATATCCACGAATTTTAATGATTTATTATTGAATTAAAATTTAACGCAATCACACCCAATGAGGTATAGCCGTATAGGTACAATTAAACATCAGAGCGCGCTCATGAGTTTCCAAATTTTTTTTCTACATCCAATGTAGAAAATGAATGTTCGTTTGCCCTCTTTATAAAATCAAAAACTACCGGACCGTTTTCAGTAAAAGTTATATCAAAAGATTTTTTGAGACTCTGGGAATGTTTTTAGCTTATTTTTTTCAACCCATATAGGTTGCTATATGGTGGCTCACGCATGAATTTTGTTTTGGTTTACGAAAGTCAAATATTTTTTTTTGTTTTTATAATAAAGAGTTGTTATTTTGTGTATAGATAATAAAATAGTTATTATGATTAGTTATAATTTTCTGTATCGTATTATATTATTTTGTACTTTAGGCAATAAAGATATTCTATATAAATTTAAAATTGGGTAACAGCTATTATAGTATATTAGAAGCAAATTGTATGGTTGAGGTTTATACAGGGTAATTCATCAAGCATACTCTTACCTATTTTTCCCTTAACAACAAATTTATTCAAATATATTAAATAAAAATGGATATTTAAGCAAAAACAATTAAAAAGCCCGATACTTCGTCATAATATATAGGTACTGCTGATGATTTCAATTCCATAGATAAGTGCTTTTGCATTGGATGAAAAAAATTTGAATCTTTTAATAATACTATGGGTTTATTTTAACGTAAATCTAACAAAAATTCTTACATAAAAAGTAAGTTTAAATTTTCGCAATTCAGAAGAAGTTGCTTCACTTTCACGTAATGATTGTTCGGAAATATTAGTACTTGTATACCTATAGAATATTTTTATCATTTTTTTTATCACGATACACAAAATCAAAATTAAATGCATATAAATCCTAAACCTAGTTATGATAAATAATAACACTAATAACAGCTATACAGTTCGATTTTCTAACGGTTAATACACGGTACACGTGTATAAATTATATAGCGGGACGCGCAGATTACGAAACGAAAAAATAAGAATCCCGCGAGATCGAAAAGAAATCTCGTTGTATTCATCTTCGCAGTGATATATAATATTATTAATATAATAATATTTAGTATTATGAAAATTATGTACATACATGTGGGGCGATGAATTGTAAAACGTTCCGGAACGGTTTGAAATTATTGACACATATAACACACAATTTACCCTGCGAATCAACCCAAAAATTTGGCATCTTATAATGTGTAGGTTTAGTTATATCGATATATATTAGAATATTATATTGCAAATTGTTATTGTTTCGTTACTTATCACTAATAATAATTATAGTCTAAACGTATCGAAAAAAAAAAAATTAAAAAATGCTGATTCTTATCCTGCAGATACAATATATTCGACATCAAAAAAAAAAATTCCTTAGGTATCATTATAATATAATTGTTTAAATACACAAATAATTACAAAAAAGTGTAATTTAAGTCATTTTTTCTATCTATAGTCTGTGGCATTCGTAACTACTCAATAAACTACTCAGGTGAAGTTATTGTAATCAGAACAATATCACGGAGAATACAATTTAAAAATAAATTAAATACATATATAGGTATTGTGTTATAGTTGAATTTACTAAAAATGTATGTATAACATAAGTAGTATCAAATTTACGAACGACCTAACCTAACCTGATGCGGTATAGACTATATATAGGTACCACTGATACCTATAAAGTACCTATATACCAATCGTATATACAGCGTCGACGAAAAAAATATTACTTCGCCCAATTAGTTCTCGCCATCATTATAGCATATCAAGCAGTACAATATATAAACTATATATCATTATAATTATATACACAATATACATACGTGCGGCGTTATTATAATATTATGAGATTCCGATATATCAGTAAAATTATAGAAAGTAAAAAGAAAAACCATCATAATCTTATAAAATATCGTACGTTATTAATTTTTGGAAAGCAATTATTATTTTCACACACGCGATCAACCGTTTAAAATCGGAAAAGTAATAAAAGTAATTTAGTTGTACACTGCAGTATAGCATCTAGAGGGTAGGAATGCCGGAGCTATATGAATTGGTCGTCGAGTCTACTCGAAATCCCACATTTTTGATATTTTTCCCCAAATTTCTAAAAATGTCATATTAAAAAAAGAGTATTTATAAATGGTCGATGGTCGTATTTAAATTTTTGGAGAAGTTAAAATCAAAAATGTAGGAAAATCGATTTCAATTATTAGACTTGACGGAAAATTCAAATCTGTCTTTAAAATTCTTATCGCTTCATCAGATCAATTGGTATGTTTGGTGAAGAACCCGTCTAAAATCCTATGCTTAGGACGTGTGTTAGACCAAAACTGAAAATCTAGGTATCGAATCCCCTTAACACTGGTGGCCAGTGGCGATCGAGTCACACGAGCACCACCCACTGAACCTTTTTCTGTCTTCTCATATATTACTTATGTATCAATTTTACTATCGAAGCACTATCGTTAATATCGATGGATACATTAAGTTTAACCTAGTTACATTGTACTTATTGACAATATATGCTTAAAATATTATAGAAATTGTTATTTTATTACATAATATTGCAGTGTTATTTTAACCTAATTTGTTGAAATGCATTTGTCTACGTTGTTACTTATAGCTTATTGAATATTGTATAATTTGATTTGGAATTTTACCTGTTACATAGTATGATTGTTTACCTAACCTAGTTAATAGTTTTAACTGTAATATTTTTTATATATTATGCATAACAGCTTGCATTTATAAGATTTATAATATAATATAGCAGTGTCTGAATATTATTGTATCAGTGCTGCACTGATTCAAATTTAACACATAGGTACACGTGCTATTTTAGTCGAAATGTGTTATAATTTATGAACAAATTGTCTGAACATATTTGAGGTTTTGATACACTAAATAATAATATAATAACTATATACGTATAATCGTATACCTAATAATATATTGTTCAGATATTTTGATTTTTTCATTGTAGCATATTGTAAGCAAATGTTTTCTTATTTGTATAATAGTTTATTGTTATTCTTTTTTGTCAAAAAAAACTGACAACAGTAGGTCGTCATGACTTCGCGATTTTATTTTTATAGTCGATATTGTATACCGTTTATCAATTAATAATAATCCCGATAAAATAATATCACGCGTACACCAATATATAAGTCATATTATAATACAATATAATATATAATTTATAAATTTTACATTCAATAACCAGGACTGTGAACTTAATGATTTTGCATATCGATTAAATCAATAATTCTGAATTTGCAATATTGAGATACAAATTTGGATCATGATACATCAAATACAAATTTAATTTGTCGTTTTTTAGACGTTAGTGCACATACATGTATACAGTCCTATTGAGACTTGGAGGGTGTTTACAGCTTATTTTTTCAACCCAAAAGGTAATGCCTACAAAGTAACTCACTAGTGCATTTTTTTCAGTGCATGAAAAAATATTTTTTTATTTTGTTTTTTTAGATTGTTTCCATTGTTTAGGTACAATAGGTACATAATATTATATTACTATTATAATTACCTTTCTAGTGGAAATATGACATATACATATTTTTACAAATAACTAAATTAATGTGTGAGCTCTTTAGCTACTTATAGGGGTTGAACAAATACACAATGAACACCTTACAAGTCTCAAGGAATATAACATCTATTGAAAACGATCCAGTAGTTGTTGAGTCTCTAGCCAACAAACAAATGAATAAACAGACAGACAAACATCCATTTTTTTATATAAATTATTTATATACCGTTATTTGTTCATAAATGGAAGTTGATTCATATTTTTTATCGATTTAATAATCATCGTTCTTATTGTCTACAATTAGTTCCTCACGATGAAAGGGATGCTTTATGTACTCTATTATATTATATTTTATACTATTGAAGTATTGAATAATATTACACAAATGGCGCCAAACGAAACACTATACCTATCAGCTGATTGGCGCCGCGTGACGTTTGTGAAAACGATCATTCCGTCTATATATATAATATATGTATGATGTATCTATAGCCAATATAATTTGTAGGTAGCCTATTGCCATGTGTGGATGTGGATGTCAAAGGACGATGCTGAAGAGACTTTAAACTTGAAATTCAATCATTTCGAGAAAATTACACAATTCAAATACCTGGGAACAATAATTATCCCATACAATAATATGGAAATTGAAATACAAAAAAATGATTTTCAAGGACATTAGCCAATATAAGCTCTACCTATTATATACCTTGGAAAATCGATTTAAGTCGAGGCTACTCTCAAAAAATATAAAAGTCCTTCTATATATATCGAACGCTGATGAGATCGATAGTAATAATGCGCTAGTCACAATGTGGTCACTATAATGTTTATTGTTTATGTCATTGGAAATATTTTTTTACGTAACTTGAAGTCATTAAAATGATCAACATTTTTGAGAATAATAAATGTTTATATCGTTTTAATTTGTTTAGTTGATTATAAGTATTTAAAGGTTTAGCACTACATGCGCTCAAACAACCCTTAAATAAGTACATAACTTAGGTATTAACTAATCGTTCTAAATAAAATTCTCAGAAATATATTTTGTTCCAGAATAAGAAAGTAAAATACTTAAAACGGTGTAAAATACTGCAAGAAATGGTTTTTTGAAACTACTTCAAATTATTGTGTAAAAAAACATTTTGAAAAACGTTGAGAAATTTCGAGAAAATGTATGCTTAATTTTAAAATAATCATTGTGTTCATCGTGTCATAGGCACACCGGCACCGCATATAACAGCATAATAATAGAATTGTATTATTATAATAATATTGTACTAGTCTCCAGGCGTGTAGCTTACATTATACTGTAGGCAAACCCTATGGGCGAGAAGAAAGTCTCTAGATAGATCTTTGGATTTGTACAATAATATAATATTCTACAGGTGAATAATATTAATAATAATAATAATAGTAATAATATTTCAGTGTGCTGTGTGCAGCGTCTTAATCAACGGTTTTATATTATTATTGTTATTATTTTCGCGCTGCGAGAAAGGCGTACATAATATGTAGGTACCAGTGTACACACCATAGGTATACACAAATATTATTATTTTTATCGCATATATTATATGCCTATACCTATAGGTACTTAAATATTATTATTATATGTTTGTATACAGCTGAGTTGTATCTAAGCGCCGCCGGACCACGTGTGGATTTCGAGCTGTGGTTTTGAGGCACTCGTGTGTTTGTGAGTCGAGAGAGACTATTTTATATTATTATAATATATTATATTGTACGCGAATATAATACGACCGCATAATAAAAGAAAAATTATCGTTTAACGAGCCACTCCGGATAGGCCAATCATATAATATAATAATATATTCATATATATATATATATATGTACATATAAGTACGAAGGCTGTGCGAATAAATTACAATGACGATAAAATATGATAGTAATATATAAATATATGGTGTAATATGAAGGTTTATAATTTTATTTATGGTATTGTAGTAAAAATAAGACTCTTATTGTAAGAGTTTCTAATTTAATGAGATTTATAATAATATGTCCATGCGATACGGTTATAATAATATTATTTTATAGATTGAAAAGCATTGTACTTATAAATTATAAATTATAATATGTATCTCGTTAAAAAAATAACTGATCGAATGCGTTCGATTATTAAATTAATTGATAATTACACTGAAAAAAAAAAATATTTAAATTAGCTAGAAAATATTATAAGTATTATAGAGAATTGAATATTGTGGGTAAAACTTTAGGTACCTAGGTATAACAATTATATTATCATTGGGTTTGATCAATTTATACACAGTGTTCAAATGGTAAATATGTCTTGTTTTTTAATATTTTAAACTAATTAGGGCTAACCTACTGATTATGGCTCGTAACTTGTGTAGTTGTGTAGCAACAGTATAATTTAAAAAGTAATAATTATAAAGCCCAGTATGGTGTATGTGCTCTCTGATAAACAGCACATTCCGAAAAGATTGAAAAGAATATGGGGCCGTGAGTCGTGACTCATGCCCTCATTATCCATGATAATAACACTTTAAAATTGTAATGATAAAAATCTTATATCTCACGGACATCACCTGCGTCGTTAAATATTACATTTACAAAATCAGACGCTCCAGCAGGAGTTCACTGAATATATGATATTTAAATATAGATATACCAGTATTAGGCAGTTTGGCACATTCTATAAAAAAAAAAAGAAATTCGTTCCATTCCTTGTATAAAAAAAAAAAACAAAAGGGAATTCGTCATTTTTCTTTTTGTTATAGTCACATTAAAATAATGATGAAAATAAGAAATGCAAATTCTATAATCAGTTTGTAATATTTAATTTTGATTAAAAAACTGATAATAAAATATCATGGTTTAAAATTTGAAACTTCTTATAGTTGTAATAGATTTTACTGTCACAATCTCTTCAAATATTTAAAGTCATGGCTTCTATGTACCTGCGTCTATACTCACGTGATGATAAGGTACATATTTGCATTTCAGCTTTGACAATGTCTAAAACGTATTTTATAATATAATACTATACAATGATTGAATGATAATTACCTACATTTTGAACGAATGGCAGGTGTATGAAATGATTTAATTCCATTAGTTGTTCCTTTTTTTTTTTAACGAATTCGCTCATATCTTCTTTGAAGGCATAATAAAATATAATAACAGTCAAATAAAGAAACTGTTTTTAGTAAATTGTTACGCTCGTGGTCTCGTTATTAGAAAGTTAAGCGCGAAATATATCATTCGATCTGAAGTGAACAAAATAATATAATATTATGACCTTTTACGAATACAATTTTATCTAAATAGGTACAATAATGATTTCAATAATTTTCAGTTATTTCATTGTTTAAAACATAATAATATTTTATTAGAAAAATATCTCAAATTTATTCAAATATATAAAATAGTTATGTTTAGAATTCATTATTAAAATGATTGTTTGACAATTATTAGAACAATTTATGGACAATATGTATTCAAATAATATAGATACTTGCAAATTATTGTCGATTATATACAGGCACATTATATTATATAGATACCATCACGCGCTGTTGTTTCGTGAATCGTTCGTATAGAATAGAAATTTTGTAATAATATAATATAATATCTACCGTTTTATATACATTTTAAAGGGTAGAGTAGAAATTTAAATCTAGAGAGACCGTACAACGCTTGGATACGACAAAACTATTCATCCGAAAAATCTTAAAAAGTTATTGGGACACGTGGCCTGTATAAAAGGGTCTTTAGCTTCACGGAGGACACCTCCCATAGTTTGTGTAGGTGACGAATAATATTACGACCATTAAAATCTTACATTTTTTTACAAATATTCTTTCTATTTGCAGCATTGCACCATCGGGACTAATTTGCAAGTTTTGCGAGATCGCATATAGTATTATAATAATTATATATTATATACGCGTTTCGCACTTTAATACGAACGAGACGTTAATTTTACAATATTATGCGTGTTTGTGAAAAAAAACGATATACCAAAGATTAAATTGTCGTTTGCGTGTGGCGTGCGAGAGAAAAATAAATCGAAAGTCAAATAGGCCGGATACCATCATCATATAATAATATAGGGTATTTAAACGAAGAAATCTTTAGTGTACAAGTAATCGTCCGACAGCTCATACGATTTTAATCATGGGCGATTAGCCGGATGACGAGACGGAAAAGAATAATATCGCACAATTCATACAATGGCGTCCGTATTCGTGATTGGCGCCGTGTGAACAAAGGGAACATCCCGGTCTGATAATCCGCGAGATTTATTCATTTATTTTACCTTATCGTATGGCTGCAAACATAGCTGCTGCGTACGCATAAGCTACACTGACAAGACGGGAGATGGTATTTTTCGCCAATTTAATTACTTGTGATTTGCTCCACCAGTATAGGTACCATTTAAGCACGTATGTAATTTGAGCCAAAATATAAAAATTACACATGTATTTTGCACCACATGCTAAAAATTCGTTTTGGTAATTTGCGTCACGACAGAAAACGAAATGGAATAATAATATGTAATCTGCGTCACACTTTCAACTTTAATTGTTGGCTTTTACCAGCAGTGGCAGCAGATAAATTTACTGATATCGCATCGGAAATACGATATTACCAACGCATGCCGGATATAATATTGTTGTGTTCTACTAATAATAAGTAGAAACGAGATCGATTACGTCTAATCTAATAAAAATTATCAATTGTCAAAATATCGAACAATATTGAACAGCGGTATCATGATATTTACAGTTAGTCTGTTAGTCCGATATTAATCGCAAAAATATTAATAATATATTTTATTTAATATACATAGGTATATACATATACTCGTTATTATAATAATACTGATTTTTTTATTGAAATTAACTTGTTTACTTTATTTAGTTATTTTAAAGTGGCGCGAACTACAATTTTAATAAGGTGAACAATGCTGCAAATTACAATATTTGTAGGGACACGATGGCGCAGATTAATTAATGCCCTTTTATCAAGTTTTGTGTGGCCCAAGCTCACCCTTAAAATTTGGTGCAAATTACCAAAATTAATTTTTAGGTGTGGCGCAAATTACATAATATATATTTTTTTGGAGGGGTTATTTCTAGCGCAAATTACATACAAAATTGCTGCGAACATATAGCTGCACAATAAGCGAAACAATCAAATAGTGATCGTTATGTAAAAGGCCATAATATTATTATAAGCACAGTTTCCTCCAAAATCAAAAAAGAAAAACGTTAGATTGTATTTTCCACCAAGAGTATAATAATACTTCACCCGTGGGCTTTAGTATTTTAAATTAAATATAGAATAACCGCTTCATTGGTCGTATTATGGATACAGTATTTAGACTATTATAGTAATCATAATTCAAGTTACTGTTTTTAATCTTGGATTTATATTATGATCTAAAATCAAAATCAAAACTTTCACTATATATTATAGTATAGGTATACATTATACATAATAAAAACAACACCCCAAAAAACGCAATTAAAATCGATTTGAATGTATGACGTCCAAATTTGAGACTCCCCACAATAAACTCGAGCAAAATCAAAAATCAAAATACTAATAACTCAAAACAAAAGTTGTCAATTGTGTCCAACAAAAACCTAACCACGAAAAGTCACAGACCCAAAAATATTCATCCAAAAAAGTCTGCCTATCAAATTATAGTGAGACCTATAATAACATTGCGGCCAAGTGTGATTTATTTCTTAGTCAAATATATTTTGTTCTTATCAATATTCTTATCATTAATTATTTTTGGAGGTAAAAAGTTATAAATGAATTTGATTCTTCACAACATGACCAATGTATTACATCTACAACTTATAAATATAATTATACTTCGATTATAGTCATTGGTCAATGAATCTTATTTATAAATATTGTTTCTATTCACCCACAATAATATTACAGTATAATATCATTATTATCTTATACAATATATACAATAATGACATTTTCAAATGCAATAATTTCGAAAAAAATTAATTAAATTATTGTATAACTACAAGTAAAATGAATGACTTTAATAGAATCCATTTGTCCAAGTGTGTCCACTAATATTTTCGAAAAAGTTGTAATTTTGTTTACATAATTTTATGTCATTTCAAAACAATATTTCCGGAATAAAAGATATAATTTTTTTTTTTTAATTTTGTTAAAAAATTAATGTTTATAATATAGGTTCACCGACGCGACGGCTAGCCGGCCTAGTGCTCATTTCTTCGCCTTTTTGCCTTTTTTTGACTTTTTCGATTGCTTGCCTTTTTTTTTCTTTTTCTGGACTGGTGGCGGCGGCGGCAACAGTACCGTCGAAAAGTCTGTTTCAAAACACTGCGATGAACCGTCCTTGTACACCAGGGGGGCGACCACCCGGCACGGGTCCACCCGACCCACGTTCAGGATGAACAAATCCGCATCGTCCACGATTTCGTGGTTCTTCAACCGGTTATTGGACGACCAAACGTTCCCTGGTCGGGTGCCGTCGATCAAGTGGCCGACGAAAGCGTTCGCCGCTTGTTCCGTCCTGAAAGGACAACGGGATGCCGGACAGTTCAGGTCGAACATGCACGGTTTGCCCTGTTGATCTCCATTGGCGTCAACCTCGCCGCCCTGCGGCTGCGAAATCGTCTTCACCTCTTTGTATAAGGCTGTCAACTTTTCCATCATCGTCACAACGCAGTTGGCCTGTTTCATTTCCGAGCCGCAATGGCTGTCGGGATCTGCAATCACGAAGATGTAATATCAGGTGCCTATTTATAGATGCATTTACGGATCTATTGGAGTGGAGCGGATCGTGGGCTGACGGCGATTTGTCCCCGGGTGCAACATTTTTTGAGTTTATTGTGTTTGATGTTTAGTAGAGGACATATTTACACTGAGTAGGTATTTGAGTTGGCACTCGGCAAAGTAAACTTTTTATTTTTATACATGTTTCTATAGTCTATAGGTACACGATAAGTAGTAATAAATAATAATGCTTTGATTTTCAATGTCGAGATTTTCTGATTGAAAATTGGATCTATTTGGTACTTTTGGGAGGTTAAAACGAAAAATTCAAAGTACTTTTCAAAAGCGTCGGGAAAACAAATAAAAGCTGTTCTTGACAAAATGTATTTCAATTTGTTGGTGTAACTCAAAATAGGAATACTAACAACTATAATATAGTATAGTATTATTATAAATAAACCTGACATTTTCAGAAACTGCAGGTTTTATTAAAATTTTCTGTATGTTATAAAATTTTCGAAATGGTTTGATATTTTTTGAGCTATGTATAGATATGAGATTACGTCTAATTTATTTGGTTTTTTCAATTATTGGAAATAAATCAATTTTTACAGAGTAAAAAATTTTGAAAACAAAACTTAATACAAGGTTCCTCATAAATGATTTATAGAGTAATAAAACTATCATAAATCCACAATCATTTTTTATAAGAGTCTGAAGTTAGAATTTTTAAGAAATTATTCGAAATCGCAAAATAAGTAATTTATATAGGTACTGTCACAAAATAATCTAAAAATATATAAACACTATATGTTTTATACAGATTTTAATTAAAAATTAAAACAAGATTCTATATTTTAACTGAGTGTAACGATTTTAGTTATTTTGATATACCTAATTTAAAAAAAATGATGACATTTTCAAATTCTGTTTTCTGCAATAATTAATTCAACCTACTGTATTATTAGGTAATTGTAAAATAAATTACATTAATAACAACAATATCATAAAATATACTTAGTAGTATAGACTAACACACCAGCTATTTTTAAGAAACATTTTTCCTGTTCAATCATATTATATCATTGAATTTAAATCATCCATTACAGTGACCCAAACTACACTGCTACTACTACTACTATTTTTTTTTCGCATTTTTATCTTATCGCATCGCCAGATTCGTGGGACGGCTGCCTTGCTTTGCTTTTCCACCGAGCCGCCATCTTTTATTTATCTAAATAAGCTTTATACATTTTACTTACACTAAACATTCATCATTGTCATAAAATAAAATAAAACAGTGAACAAGGTAGTTGTTCACTGTTTTATTACTACTACTACTATACAGGCTACTAATATATTTTAATTGTCAATGGTAATAGTGTAATATATATTGTATATGTTTCGTTCATTAGACATTCTATGGACATCTCTCTATATATTCAAGTATAGAGTGTGTACTGCACGACCAAACTCTTGTGATCTTGAAGATCCGAAATGTTTTTTCCCTGGTCGACTCGAAATATTAATTTCAAAACGTTACCCGCACGACTGCTTCGCGTCGTACTTGTCTATATCTATATGCTATTCACTTTCTTTAATTTGGATTTATCACTGTCCACCAACAATGCAGCTGATCATAATCTCTTGCCCATAAACGAAACTAAGTTCAAGTGGGTACAAGTCACATTTGGCTTTAAAATGTTATCACGTAGCTGTATTATAGTACCTACCTTACTGCCAAAAATGAATGAATATTGACTTTTCTTTCGAACATATTATAATAATAAATAATAAATAATAACGTATCCATATCTACCAAAATAAGCGTCTCTAATACATTTACAGGGTGGTCCATTTAACGCAAAATATTGTTAATGAGTGTCTAATGAAACTCCGTATGATCATATCATCTATATAATAATATTATACAGATGTATAATATTTAGTTATCGTCTAAATTTACTATTATTAATAATTACATAATATTTGTGTAAAAAAAATCATCGTCTTGTTCACGCGACAAATTTGATATATAAATTATTTAAAATAAAAGTATTCGTTTAGTGAATAATATACTTGACGGATATGATTTTACCTTGCTTGACCTTTGGTCGTTTGTTCCTACACGAAGTTTTGTGTTTGCATATTTTCTTGGGGTTAAGCATTATTCTTTCAGTACAATCCATCGTCGATTGTGTAGGAACGAATTCGTTTATTGCTTTGTACTGGTATTTATCGCTATCCGGCGCACGGTTGAAATGAGTGATCACTAAATCCCCTTGCGAAGTCAAACGGACGAAGACTTCTACGGTGCCCACGGGATGCGGACGGCCATTATCGTACAGCGGCAAAACCTATATACACACCGTGACTTCCATCAATTTTAACTTCCAATAATTTTTTATAATTTTTTTTAATATCACATACCGCGCCTAGTTAACTACGACCCTTGGCGTATGGTAACGAATAAGCAGAGTAATAAAACATAACCAATAAATTATGACAACTCGGAATGTATACCTTTTTCAGTTTTCGGGACCTCTGATCCTGGATGGGGTTCAGTATGACATCGACGAACGTCCGGTCGAACTCGAGCTTTGTCTGAGCGACATATCGCATTTGCTGTTCGCCGAGCACTCGCCTGTTCACGCTGATGATCGCGCAAAAGTCGCGGGCTGTCCGGCAAAGGTCCGCCGTGCTGACCGTCAACAAGCACGACTTGCCGTTGGTCATCAGGATTTCGCCTCCGCCGACCTTACCGTCGGCGCAAAAGCCGCCCTCGCATATCACCAATTCGACCAGCCCCGGGAACCGGAAGCACACACACACCGGACACGTGTTGTGTATCTGGATCTGATCCGTCAACGTGACGCGGTACACGATCACCTCCAACATGAATAGATTATTTCCGGTAACGGACATTT
>WHPZ01578861.1:0-13837 GCA_016617965.1 Macrosiphum rosae | reverse complement strand
TTATTATTATTATTATTATTGTTTATAACATAATATTTTCACGTTGATTCAAAATCGTCATGACGTTCATTATACATATTATATATTATAATATGGACATCCAAACTCGAACATTAACGAACGGTCACAATTTCATTAGATTATTGCAGTACGGGTTTTTTTTTTTTTTTACCAACTAATATAATCGAGAGAGCGTTAATTAATGTTTAACGAACTATGAAAAAATATTTATTTATTTATTTTTCCCCGCGTAACTCTGAGTGGTAATATAGTTCGACGGAGACTGCTGCGCCGCAGCCTCGGTTCGGCTCTCCATACGTTTTATCGGCTCCGCTCAAAACTTTGCTGGCTTATATTATATTATACTTTCGTCCCTCTCCGGTTTTATTCGTTATTAAGTCCCAGCTAAAAGTTTGAAATGCTGCACCGTCGGGCGCAGTGTCGCGGACGCCGAGAGCGTATATTATATTGTATACGAGCCCAGTAAACGCCAAGCTCCAGCTGCAACCGTGTGCTCGTGCGTATATATAATAAGAATAATAATAAGAATAATAATAATAATACGTAAGTATATAGGTATTATATTGTGTATCAAACAACGAGGACGAGATTTTATTTTTCTTTAAATCGCATATTTTTATTCCTCGCACTTAACTGCGACGGCGGAAATACCTGAAGTAATACAATAAAGTAGGCGGGTATAGGTATATAGATATGTAATATTCGCGTCCTCCGGCCGTTTAGGTATACTCCCCTTTGCTTTTCTCGTCGCCTTCCTCGACCCCACGTACATAATGTGCAATATTATTATGATATATGTATTCAAGATTGTATTATTATTACTATGCACGCACACGCCACTCGTTTTAAAAGTAACAAGTTTTTTTTTGCAGGAGAAACATTATCGTGTACCAAAAAAATCTATTTTTCTATTTTTCTTGGTAACGATTATATATTATTATGTTCCTTCGATAAAACATAATAATATGATATCATTTATCTGAATATTTGTTTTAACCTACACAAATATGAAATGTTGAACACAGGCTAAAAGTTTAGTACTAAAAATCAGTTATTATTTATACAAGTATTTAAGGTTTAGTTAAGAAGGGTGCCGCGGAAGAGCATAATTAAGCCTAACATTATAATATATTATTATCTTTAAATCCTTAAAATCCTTAAAATCACGAACCGACAGTGTAAAGTACATACTGTTTATTGTTTATACTATAATATAGTCATATAGAAATGTGAAATTAACGATTTTTAAATAAAACAACGAACTCGTATAATCGTTTAAGCAAGTATTTGGTTTAGTTTCGTAATTTTAAGTACATAAGCACTGGCATAACTGAAGATAATAGGTTTAAGGGTGTTAACTATAATTCCTAGGTACCCATTTAAATGACCATTCTATGGCCACGCCGCGCCGCGCCGAGCCAAGTCAAATTATTTCTTTTTAGTTTAAATAACTGTTAGGTACTTAATGTTACTTCTAAAATAAACTATCATTAGATGTCCAATAAAAACTTTGCCCATTTTCATTACATACCTACCTACATTGTTTGTTTGTTTGTTTTACCCGAGGTGGTGTTTAACGTGGAGCTTGAGAATAATGTTTTTGATGTGATTATGATGTTATTATTATCTCCAGAGGAGGCAGCAGATATAATTTTCAATACAGGATGATTCAAAATTAATCATCCAATCCTTTGCACCTGTTGGCTTCCGATTTCACCTGACCTTACGCACCATGTAGTGACTTTTGTTTTGGAAAATATATCTTAAACATACTGTGTGTACAATAATGCAGTCAATTACAACCACGGATACACGCATGGAACCAACTCGAGTTTCGATTAGATGTCGTGCGGGGGTGACCCTACATACAACATAATATTACATATTTTATAGGTAGGTACCATTAAATAAATTTGAAATATTATTATTTTATTTATTGTATATATATATTATAATATTATTATCCAACGACCCTGGCAGGGTCAAACTATTTGTAAGAAGAAAAGAGCGCCTTAAAATGTACACATAGGCAAGAAACACGTGAAAACTGCCGGACTATAATCACAGGGAGCCGCACTATTCACGACAAAAATTTCTTGAGAAAGCATACCAAATTTGTTGTTGAATAATCTTCTTCTTCTTATCGTGTCCGCGTCAAACAATTGAACTTAGCTTGACGACTCAAAAATGTATAAATACCAGTACAAATAATAATATTATAATCTACTATCATTGAAATAGGAAGTGTATCTTACTAATCAAGTGTTGTAAAATCTCGAAGTTGAGTTCAATTATTTAGCGGACTGTTTTAACATAATTTTAACGATACATCTATACCTAGTTCAAATACTTACTATAAAATTATGTCAACACTTTTAGATACATTTTTTTTTTATACTTAGCGTTTTATTTACACGGAGCTCGGCAGAGTGTTTTTTTGGGGGATTATATTATTACACTAAGCCTAAAGACTACAAATATACAAGCATTCGAAAACGGATGCATCCTTTCGAACAACGTCGTAGGCACCTATAATATTATAGTACACGAGCTTATATTTTGCTGCAGTCGAGGCGGTATAGTGTTGGCCTTTCGCGATAGCCACCGCGATAATGCATAACAAATCAAAACGCATACCCACGTCCTGCCTACCAGCAATAATAATAATAATAATAATAATATCGCTACTCGTTGTTTGGCCTCCTTTTTCGGTCACCACCGCCGCCGCCGCCGCCGCCGCAGCATCCCGACGATATTTCCACCTGATACGATGCGAGAATTCGCATTAATCATTACTCGAAACTTTCACCGCACCGCGCCCCCGTGACAACGCCGTGACAGTGTTTAGGTATGCTGTATATTATAGTTCTGGTGGCTTATCGGGTCCCCGCAGATAAGACCAGCCGGTCAAACTTTTGCGCTCAAACGGTTTACCCAAATCACGACCTTTCCCGGCGACGTCGTTGTTACACGCCGAGCCGGGTGCACCAAAACTACCTCCGCCAAACGCCGAGTATGAATTTATCATTGTTGTTGAAGAAATGTTTTCCAACAACGCGTATTGTATAATGAGATATCATGCTACACACACACTATAATAATATAATAATAATAACATAGCCCCCACGATAGTCGAGAGCACAATATTGGTATTTTTATCTCCCTGCGGAGACCATATAATATCGGGGGAACCTACAGGTAATATTATTATAATGTAATAATATATAATACACAGGGTTATTCGAAATGATCCGTCCGATTTCAAATGTTTATATATTTTTAGTTTATTAGGTCTGGAGTAGTATTATAACTAGCTGACACGGAAATGCTTTGCTATTGCTAGGTTTTGTGATTGTTCAACTCCTTTTGCAGTTTGTAACCAGCTGTGGAAGCAATGTATTTTTAAGTGTAAATTATATTATATTTTAATTTATAGCCATCCCGCCCGGCGTTGTTTGTGAGATTCACTTGTGATTGTGCGAGCAGTATGTTATCAGGTAGGCAATCTACCTGCGGTGGATCACGGACCCCACGTGGTGCGTACGTAAGTGTATAACTTAACTCTAAAGTATCCAAAAGTGCAACAAAATTGATCCACCGAAACCGTGGTCTGAACTATATATTATATTCTGTACTAAAATACACATATCGCATTAATAATAATTATTATTATTATTGGCAAAACCAATAGCAACCATTTATAAACAAAAAAAGTAAATCTCAAAATATTCTATTTATATATAATTTTTCATTGATGCTCCTCTCCTATTGGTAGTAGCTTGTTGTTATACTATGGCCTTCCTTGATAAATTAACTATCCAAAACAAAAATTATTTTTGAATTTAAACCAGTAGTTTCTGAGATTAGAGCGTTTTAACAAACAAACTCTTCAGCTTTATAATATTAGTTTCGATGTAATACTTAAGATGAAAGAATAATACTTCAAATCGATTTAATGTGGCCAATAAAATATTTTTTCTTTGTCACACACCAAAAAAACAACTAGACGGAACACAAATTCATTACAATATGCATATCATTGTAATTGAATGCTAACTTTTTTAGCTTTAGTGCACAATGATTTACCAATCTAAAGCTAAGCGTTGTATTTTAGATACTAAGCAGGGTGATGGATGTATTGATAATATTTGATGTTTGATTTATGTAGAAGTATGTAACTTTTTTGTGCTAAAGACGATAGAAGTATCAGAATTTTAATAAAAGGTTTTGATTTTTTAATATTAAAAAACCTAAAAGAGATTTTTTCGTTACGTACATATTGTAGTGTTGTATATTGTATGGTTTTATTTTGATACATATTTTAAATATTTCAAAAAATCAAACACTTGAAAACAATTCTATTTCC
Organism: Macrosiphum rosae; assembly: GCA_016617965.1. NCBI lineage: Eukaryota > Metazoa > Arthropoda > Insecta > Hemiptera > Aphididae > Macrosiphum > Macrosiphum rosae. The sequence goes on along the minus strand of WHPZ01578861.1, from coordinate 9,450 downwards.
ACTGACATTTTAGTACATAAAAACACATCACAGACGTATTACAAAAATCATAAAATATAGGTAATCTAAAGGTAGGTAAATCATTGTGTAAAACGATTAATATCAACAAGTATAAAATAGGTAATTACTGCGAGCAAAGCCTAATGACGTATTTTACCAGTTCCTCATAACTCATTGAATAATGTGAAAAACGTTAAACATATACCATTATTCTTATAATTGAACATTATTTAAAATTTAAAAAACTTTTTTTTTGTGTTTTGTGCTCCTTTAACATTTTGAGATTTTCAACAATGAATTATTATTTAAATACATTAATAGTTAAATATTAAATAAAAATGAAGACAGAAGTATCGATATTTAATACACTAAAAAAAATAAAATACACACATCATAATATTATAGTAATATAATATTTACAATATTAATTTAAATAAAATCGTCGGTTTTCTCAGAATCTAAAAGTATGACTTATTCATGTTATTTTATATTACACATGTGTACTAAGGAACTGACAACTATGCATTTTTTATTATTTAAAAACTAATTACATATTTTTGTCAAATTTATTTGATTTTATAATGCCTATATCGTATTGATTTTGCTTTGTATCTTTATTATAATTTAATATTTTAATATAATGACCTGTTTCTTAACAATGTACGCATTTTACAATTGTGAGTTAAAATAAAAAATGTAATCCAATATTATTAAACCTATGTAATAAAAACGTAAAGTGTATACAATTTTTAAACTTAAATTCAATATAATTTAACAATTTATTTATGGAGTTGATTTTTTAATTAAAATATTATAACCTATCTGATGTCATTATCATATTATATTATATGTATATATAATATATTGATATACAAAATAAGTATACAAAAATAAAACATTAATTAATTCTTTTAAGATTACCTAAGTAAATTAAAGTTTGAATTTTTTATAGCATAAAGATATTGTAAATGTAAAAAACACAAAATGGTTCGTTAAAAAAAAAAAATTGTAAAATTACACTTCGCAAAGCATGATATTAGTATGAAATATGATAAGAACAATAAGAAATGAAAGAATACTAACAAATACAAAAAAAAAGTGTTTGGAAGATCGGGTAGAAATTCCAAAGTATAAGGTTTCAAAAAAAATTAAACCGTTGTAAATCACGAATAATGAACATTTTTTTTTTTTTTTTTTGTAAATTACTTCAGGTGGAATAGTCCCCGTGGTACTCCTTAATATCCGAGAAGGAAGATTAATACATTTTTTAAAGAACCCCTCTTTATAATTATCGCTACTTATTTCGAGTTTATTGTAAGTTTATGTTACGGAATTTATTTCCGAGAGCTGCTGTAATAAAGCGTAAGTACGAGAATGGCAGTTAATGATCTAGGAAATTTATTTCTTTACGGGACTTTCACTTCTGCGTGTAATTCAATTTATGTAGACGCACCAAAGTTTCTGAATATTCCTACGGAACTAACTATTGTATTACAATAATATAGGCGGCTAACACCAAGTGTATATCTGAAACCTAAAGTAGGCACATTGCACGGCTTTAGTTACCAAGCGAATAAATGGGATCCAGGCAACAATTATAAAGTACCTAGGCTTACCTTTTTGACTATTGTGCTTGTAATTGTTTTCGACTTGCAATAATATACAACAATGTATGTATAATGTACATGCACGTTTTATCATCGTTATAATAATATATCCGAAGTTTATTTTATGTAAATATTATATTGTATTAATATATTATATTTTTAATTTATAAAATATATTATTATATGGTTTGTATTTTATTCCTTATTCGATAAAAATGATAAAATTCATCAATCCATCACAACCGTCATAATGCATCATTAATATATTTTGTTTGCCAAATTAAAATATAAATATTTAAAACAAATAAATAGTATATTATGCATTCAATATGGCACCTAGGTATATATTAAAAGTGTTTTTTTTTTTTATCAATGCAAAGTTATTTTGATTTGACGTATAAAATACCGTGATCCAAGCACAAACCAATCCAAGAGCGTCATTTTATATAAGTAAAATATTTTGATTACTCCGTAGCAGTTTGTCCAATAGTGTCTCGACAATAATAGAGGTGTATAGCCAATTTTCAGCATTATGTTGATGTCCTATGATATTAGTGACCGGTGGTGCAGAAAATGTAGAAATACGCATATTATAATAATGATAGGTATTATGTTTTTTGGAAATTGTTGAATTATGATTCATTAAATTTAATTTACATATAACAAATTTATTAATGCTTAGTGAAATCATTTTGTTGAACTGTTGAAAGTCATTGTTTAATCTCATTGTTAAAAACTGTATGATTTTAGATTCTCAGCGGAGCGATGATTATATCGATTTTACAATGATGTGTTTTTTTTATTTATTTATTTTTGTATCTGTCATCACCTTTTAGGGTAGTAACACTGTTTTGATTATTTTCAACAGTATCTTGTTCGATGAGAAAGTGAATTGAGTTTATGCACTCGGGAGGTCAAAATTTTAAATTCTCAATATTTTTCAAAAGCGCGGGGAACAACAAAACAAAAATTAAGGAAAAACAGAATATTTACGCAAAAACAGTTTTCGACCAAATCGATTTTGGTTTTCAGCGTACTCTAAAATAATCATAAATACATGAAATGTTCACTAAATGTTTTTATTAGAATTTTATATACAGGATACATTTAAAAAAAAAATGTTGACTTGCTTATAGCTGTTTACGGATATATTCAGTTTCCAATTTTATTTATTTAGTTTTTTTTCTATAAATGTTCACAATATAACTATCATAAAAAAATCCAAATTGGCAGACAATCTCTGCTCAGAATCTTTTTTCATATGCAATGATATTATTTCCTTTATACTGTGACCCACTTGTAACCTACTGTACAGCAGAGCAATATCCATTTTTTGAACTTGAATTATTACAAAAACTACCAAAAATAAACAATGATATACGCAATTGTTTTAAAATAATTCAGAAAACACGTCGAGAAATTCGCCAGGAAGGACTCTGTGGTTCTGGCTAGGTTAATGTCCAACATCAGTGGACCATGCAAACCGAAGAGGAGGCTTCTAAGATTAGCGGCAGGGAGTCAACTCCTGTGCGCCGCTCCGGTATGGTCATCCTCTGTCAACGCCTCGGCAAAGGCTAGGACGAACCACCGGAGGCTTCAAAGAGTCGCCGCCTTAAGGATGATTAAGGCCTACAGGACGGTCTCAGACGAAGGTTCTTTTGTCCTACCCGGAATGCCACCCGTCGACCTCATCGCTGCGGAGAGGGACAGGATGAAGGTCAGTGCATCTCAGGATCCCTTACTGGGCCATCCCCCTCTCATTAAATCTAGAATCCGGAAGGGGGAGAAGCAAAATACAATCAACGAGTGGCACAGGAGGTGAATCCTTTCCAAAAAGGATCCCTGAACCCACATTCAGTCTCATTCAGCCTCATTTCCAATATCGCAAGATACTAAAACAGAGGGTCCCGTGTATCTACCACACGACCCAGGCGCTAACAAAGCATGGATGCTTCCAGTATTGTCTGCACCGCATGGATAGAGCTGCTAGCTCACGCTGCATGCACAGCCTCTGCAATTTGGATACGGCTGAGGTCCGATTTTTGGATGAACTAATAATAACAGCTGTACATTAAATTATGTGAGGGGATAAGGGGGGGCACCTCCCGGTTATCCACATGTGAAACTGTAAGAGTTGTCTCTCATGATGTTTGTTGATTACATAGGTATTAGGTATACCTCTTTGCTGAGGAAAGTAAACTTCGGCACACGAGATCAATCAAAATCGTATAAATTATTGACTTAATAAACGATGCTACATGGGGGCTAACTGCTAAGCCATGTGAAAACAGTCCAGCTCCCATGTAGTGATGACATGTGGGAAAAAAGAAGGTATTTGCACGTTGTCCACTCATAATAAATAGTCAACAAAACTAAAAAAAAAATAGCCACCGCCAGACGCTTTATGAATATCATATCACGTACTTTCTAAACGGATAATCAACAAAATGTCTCCAACATTGGTAAATAAAAATAAAAATTTTTTTTCACACAATTTGAACGACTTCGGGGTATATGCCGAGATGACACGAGCATACATAAATGGTATCCCAATATTATTATATTGCCATGTAAGTATACTATACCCGTTTTGGGTCGTACGTTATCTAACAAATCGTTTGTTACCCCAATCCCCGCAATGGACGATATCAGCTCGATCAACAACTGTCATGCTACATTAGTGATTATGGTTTGAGGCAGCAGGTTAATGCTTACAGAATAAAAAGTATCGCATTATAATCCTAGATTGCGTTTTTGAAATTTACCCGAAATGGGTAAGCTTAGAATAGACATTTTTTCTTCACAACGTTTTCACGATTTCCGGGTCTACAGAGCGCGCCGAGACGATAATATAATAAAAAAAAAAAAAATAAAAATGCTATTCCAATATTTGTATTACTGCCTTGTATATGTACTGTAATATAGTCGTTTCGGGTCGTTTGCCATTAAAAAAAATCGTCCGTTACAATTGACGATATCATCTACTAATTACTTTCATGGTACATTAGTGCTCACGGTGCCGGGCAGCAATCCGTGTATATGTCGTCTTCGTAAACGTCAAAGTTTACGATTCGTTTTGTTAACCGTTCCGTAAGGTATAACATATTATTATAACAGATTGACGACGACGAAATATCCGGAATACGCCGGTTCGGCGATCGCCGCCGGCTGCAGGGACACAATAGAAGGACGACAATAATAATAAAAATAATAATATTATGTTATGAAAATATCAAACACGATTACACATTATTACATAGTATAGCCGGTAGGTAAACGTAATAACTAATAACAAACCGAATCAAACGCAGCTGTAGTCGCGGAGGCGTATTATATTGTTATATATCGGTTAGGAACCAAGCCGACTGTGTACTTCACCGGACGATCAGCTCTAACGAAATACATATTATATATATATAATGTTTGTTGTAATGTTTTAGCGTTACCTACCTATATATAATATTATGTAATACCTATATATGTATAATAATACACTGCACGCCGTACTGTACTTTTTTCTTCTTCTTCTTCTTCTTCTTATTTTTTTTTTCCCCCGACAAACAAAAACAATCGCATTCCCGTTTGTTCGGAAGAGCAATTTTCGTTCCACCGTCTGAATCGGACGGCTCCAGTAGAAACGAGGAAAATAAATCACCACCGCTGTTGCTGCTGCCCAAGGAGCTAGCTGGTACGAACACACGTCCCGCCGTATTAATCAATAATAATATTAAACAAAAATGCAATTAAAAACCGTGGAATTCAATACGTCTATTGTTTCTGACACCCGCAACTTTGGTCTACACGCCGCGGAAAATCTGCACAGTATATTATTATATATATTTTCGTACCAATAAGCTCTACAATACCGTCGCGTGCGTCGTCGATGATAAAATTGTATATTATGGAATATTATGCACCTCCTATAGAAAATTGATCGAAAAATGTCTGAGGAAAAAAAACGGTCGACAAAATGTATTATTTTCAGACGCCGAGTTATTTTAGTTGTTCCGTGCAGGCGCTCTGATTACCGTTTTCGATGTTCTCGGTAGACGTTCGCAGTGTAATATAATAATACATAATAATTATTATTATATACACACATAACAATAGCGCGTTTTGAATGATAAAGTTATTTATTTTTAACCTTAATATTATATTTAAAATATGACATAATAACATACCAATAATAATGATCTCAAATCAGAATAATATGCTTCTCAGAAAACAAAAGTTTAGTTCGTTCAGAGTACCTAATTTAATACCCTTTTTAAATATCCTAAAGTATCTGTTAATATTATTTCCTCGCAAAACGTTTTGACTTATTTATTATTTTAACGTCACACCACACGTAATTTAAATAGTATAATCACCGGATTTTTAACTATAGTTTTTAGTGCCATCCCGTGTCATAACCTACGTACACAATTTATGTTAGTTAACGTCATACCTGTTGTTTTTAATTTACACGTTACGAATATTCACCAGAAATGCAATTTTTTGTTTTTATGGCAGGTAGGTAGATTACATAAAATAAATTACATTATGACTATAATTTTGGCTAATTTATTCCCATCCTTAATGATCAGTTGGTGTCAATGTATGCAAATAATACACACACATGAAAGGAAATTTTATTATTCAAAGTTTTGCCGACGCGTGGAAGTTCAACTGTAATATACGGTGCATACTGCAAGATGGAATGACTTGATTAAAATATGTTTAAAACATAACGAATATTCATCAAGACAGTGTTTACTTTGGAATAGGTTCGCATAATCAACAAATTTTCCTTCACTTGACTGCATTTTCAATTAATAATACTTTTAAGCTGACGATTGAAATAACAATAATTCAATAATGTTAACATATATAATCCTTTTAGATTCTGAGTGGAGCGATGAATATAATGATTTTATAATTATGTGTGTTTTATTTTTATTTTTCTGGCTGTCATCACATTTTGAAGCAGTGAAAATGTTTCAATTTTAAACTTCAATATTTTTTCTGGTAGGGAAAAGTAGGACGGAGAAAGTGAATCTAATTGATACTTGTAAGGGGGAGGGATAAAATGGAAAAAATTCCCGAATATTCTCTAAATAATTTCGAAAAACATTCCGCTGTTCCTTAAAATATCATTATTATATTATGTGTAGTGGATAACATTTTAAAACAAATGTTTGGACAAATTTAATGTAGTTTTAGGAACTTGAAATGTTCGAATACTTTTAGTTTTTATTTTTAAAGTTTTAGAATCGATCATAAAGTTTGAAAACTTAACACTAAGTCGTTCTTTTAGAAATATAAATAGGCAACATTTTTTTATACATGTATGAAATTCAGATTTTTAACTAAATCAAGAATTTTGTAAATTATTTTGTGTTTAGAACTTTATAAAATGTTTAAATTCTATATAGTGAAAGATAGAAAATATGGTATAAGGTTATTCATAAGTAGTATTTATTAAAACCCAAAAATATAAAAATTAAATTGTTATCTGATGTTAATATTTTGACGAAATTTTATACTCTATCAAAAAATAACTAACTATTGTAGTTATTTTGTTAGGATTTGGATGTATGCATAGGGAGGGGGGCTATTGACATTTTTACATACATTATTATATTTTATAATACAAAATGACATTAAAAAAAAAAAAAATAGATTCATTTAAAGCTATTGTCTATAATATAATAATATATTATCGTATTACTAATTGTAGGATACATTAAAATAAAATCAGTAAAATTAATATATAATAAACTTATTATTATAGGCCAACAGACCGTCTCCGCTCGGAATACTTTTGTGCATAATATGTAATAATTTAGCAATAAATTCAAATTTAACACATCCATTACTATAATAATGAACTCGACGTACTCAATGATGAGGTACATTCCACTCCAACTTTACAACAGAGTGGTAACCAGCTTTCCCACTTTTTATTTTATCTCGAATCTATAACCATTCTCTGTAAATCATTATAGTATTATTGCTCATGAATTATTCATAATTTGCTGACTAAAGTTCATTTATACGTACTTATTTTATACGTCATAATGATTTTCAAGGAAATTCATTTTTGTTTAATTTAAATAACGATCATAATTATTTTTATTTTTGTGCTTTTTTGTGTATATGTAACGCAGTGCATTTTATATTTCACTATTATATTCATTGATTAAATTTGTATTTATTCATTAAATATTATTCTACTTTTTTATTTACTTTGATGATTTATAATTTACTAGCGCGTTTATAGTTTTTAAACAAATATTAAGACTTTTGAATATTCATACTCACACAAATATTTAATCATGCTTTAAATATTCGATCTATTTGTCAGTTTTGAGTTTTGACATTTGGTCAATTAAACTTTTTTTTCTTTCAATCATATACGGTATTACATCGTTACGTTTAACTTCGTAGGTGGCACAATATAAGATCGACTTTATTAATAATATCATAATATTACTGTTACATTATATTATTATCTTGTTTAGTTGTATTTACTATATATAGTATCGAAAACAATTCGATTACTATTAATTTTATTTCTATTGAAGGGAACTTGGCGTCCCATTCAAAGGAAAAAACAAATTAAGAACTACGGTAAAAAAAAACTCGTGTCGCCTATAAGGTTAGATAATATATTATATGTATACGCGACGGGCATTGTATAGCTCAAAGTCGCAAGAGCAAAATAAATCGTTTTCGCCTGTGAATAAAAAAAAAAACAATGGTCCGAAATGGCGAACAACAGAAACGAACGGGGTCGTTGAAAGAAACGAAAAAAAAATAAAAATCACGTCATCGACGAAATTGGCGGTCTGGGGTTCTGCGGCGGGTTCCAAAATGGTATAGGGTAGATGACCTATAATACCGCGGTAGTGGTTCGTGCGATTTAATTGGAGAAAGAAATTAATTGCCCTCGAGTTATGCACATCATTATATACGTAGGTACCCACGTCTCGCGTGGTCACGGTTTTCGACGTGTCTGCGCAACTGCGCCCCGCAGACCTGAAATAATGCAACTGCACCTCGAATGCAGGGAATGCATTCTCTCCTGATGCATTTGGAATGCATGCTATTACGACCAAACGACGGCAATATGTCAAAGTTTAGCGGGTACTGGTAAAACACACACACTCGTGTACACTCACACATAGGTGCACATAGATAAGGCCCTAACCATGAATAATAGCGTTCGTCGGGCGTATGGCCTCGGCAAAATGCTGGTAGGCGGGGTGTGTAGGATATAAAGGGTTTATATTGTATTCGTGCATAATATACGTCTATATAGATATAACATAAATATAATATATTATTATAATATAATATACGCATTATATATATGTATAGTGTATGACACGCTCTATGTGGTATCCCTGGCCACCCTCCCCCCCAAAACCCCCTACTGCACTCATATAGACGCGTTTCCACGTTTTGTATACTGGCGCATTTAGAATAGTGTGCGTGTGTGTGTGTGTGTGTGTGTGTTACCTACCTGGTAAAGCGATAGGGTAACCGTTTTGTTGACCAATGACTAACCGGCGGCAGTGTAGGGCACGTATACACTCCGGTGATAATGCTGTTGTATCTCTTTCTCTCCCTCTCTCTCACACACACACCCAGTCCCTCTGTCGGTCACATATCCCTCAGCCCTGTGTTTGTGTGTGTGTGTGTGTCTCTCTCTCTCTCTCTCTGCGGCAGTCCGTTGATTTATCGTGCGATTTCGTTTAGCGATTTATCGCCGGAAACGAGAACCGGCCACTGTTGTAGACCCCGCGGTATAGCTTATATCATAATATATGTACGAGCTCGCGTATAATAATATATATAT
>WHPZ01578859.1:0-11384 GCA_016617965.1 Macrosiphum rosae | reverse complement strand
AAAAAAAAATAAATAAACACACATCATTGTAAAATCAATACATTCATCGTTTCACTCAGAATCTAAAATGTAAGCTAAGTTAAGCAAATCATAAAATATGTACCTAGATAAAAATCTGGAATATTACAGTTAATTGTCCAATTTTTCATGTTCACGTTACGCGGAATCACGTTTTATGCATAATAAATGTATAACTGTTGTGAGCTCGGTAAATGTATTAGGTAGATATTCCAATTATTTGAAATCTGAAAGTGTTACACAGCTTAGGTATGTGGTACCCATGCCATTTCGTTTTCCGTAGTTAGATTTTAGCGAAAATTACATACGCACTTAAATGTATACTATTCGTGGCGCAAATTATGTGTAGTTACCTGCTGAAATTGGTAAATATAGTTACAAAATATCATCTCCCAATATCTTAACTATTAGCATATACCGTAAACTACACTCGGTCTACAACGTTTTCCGTCGAATAGGACATTTTTTTATAGTTTACGGTTTCGGAGAAGTCGGCAGTCCGTACCTGCATTCTGCAGCACACGATTTTTGCAATCCCAGCTAAAATAATATGACCACAAAATTATTAGCGTGAGTGCGTGCATTCCCGCGGCTCCTGTGACAAAAATGTTGAAAAACGTGGCTGTGATAATAACGTATAGGTAGTAGGTATCATATCATTAGCACGACGTCCGAAGATTATTTAAATAATATACAATCGATAAGAAACGAAGTGCGATGTTAAATTATTTGACTGAAAAATTCGTTTTGAAATATTATGATAATATTATATCGATGTAATAACCGAATAATCGTGGCATTGTTAAAAAATGTATGGTATTTTCACCGTCATCATGCACGTATGTGTGTAATAAATATCGTTGCAGAATTACAGCAATGGTATAGGTACCGGACTGATCAAATTATAGCAACACAAGTGTAAATTACGCTCTATGTATAGGCTCTCGGCGGCACGTTCAAACAAATTTTCACAATAATAAAAAATAATATTATGTCCACATACAAGCGCACAACCGAATGTTGGTACAATAACATATGCAATGGGAAATTCGTACCGCGACGAATTGGTTGGTAAAAGAGAAGAGTTTTCTTTTTCGACGCCTAACACAATAATTTTGATAGCGGGGAAACGTTCGATTTAGATTTAAGAAAATAAATATAATTTAATTCAAAAAACCTAGTTGACGTATACGACATACCTCTATATTATATATAAATACAATTATATAATATACTATCTTTATTCAAATCAAAATTGTTTTACAGTTACCTATACATTTGAATGAAGTCTTCCTTACGACTAAATATTTAAAAATATTGTTCAAATATTTGATGGGTTCTCGGAGTAGAATAATTGTTATTCTATGCAACACTTCGATAAGTAGGTACGTAAATACGGATTTGAGTTGATTGTTTAAATTGAAATATTCCTAAAAACTAAAACGATTACACGTTGAAATTTAACTATTGAATTTTCTCTTGATGATAAAATGTATTACAATAGCAATAATTAATTAGTTAGTTAAATAATAAATTAAATGCATGGAACTAAGTCAACAATCTTTTCAATTTTTAATAATTTAAAATCATTAATTGGCTTTTTTTTAATTTAGATTGTAAGTAAAAATACCAATATCGTTTTAGGCATTCAGAACGCAGATAAACTAGATAATCGTTTAAAACAAATATTATGATAATTTGCTATGTTTTTATCACTGCAGTAGATCATACAATATGGCAATATACTAGTTATTATTAGCAGTTCTGATAACCTTGATCCATAATTTATGGAGATTTTCAATTAATTCGCAAAATTGTAAACAAATCAAACGATTATTTCAAAGAATTATATAGTTTAAATATTGAATATTTTAGAAAAAAATTAATAATTTATATTATTATTGCTAGGATACAAAAATCAAAATAATTGTAATTACTAAATACTAAAATATATTTCTTGAAATGGAAGTATGCTCTTAAATTATTTATAAATCAAATAATAATATTTATAATAAATTAAATTTCTGACAAACTTGTTATTTTTTATTACACACTCATCAATGCTCATAAATTCTACGAATTATAAACCATTTATTATTATATTATATAAATAAAGCCTACTAGTAACTAAACAAAATTATTGAAATGCAATATTGTACATTTGTAAAACCATTGTTATTTATTTACATAATAATATCTCCTCTTACATTTATAAATAACGAAAATGTTACTTGTTTAATTAATTTATATGGCATATTATTATATTAGCAAAACAATATAGGACATAATATTATGTGTATATACTATATACTGTTATATTATAAAAATTATACATACAAAATGTAATAGTATACCTATCTATTTTTTTTATAGTATCTAAAGTAATATCGCTGGACACTATAACAAATTAAAATTGTTGCAATTTTAAAATAATTGTAGGTACCTGGTACCTGCCCTACTTATATACAAATTTAAAAATGTACATACATTATTCAAATTCATTTTTTATTAAAAATATAATTTGTGTTGAATTTATAAAGTATACACAACAAGACGAATATTTCTGATAGTACCTACATATTACTATATAATCATATAGCACCATGCAAACACGGGCATAAAAAAGTTAAAAAGTTAAATTTAAGTTAAGTAAAGTAAGTTTTAAAAGTTATGTTAATTTAAAATTTTAAACTTAACATTTTAGATTCTGAGTGGAACGATGAACGTATTGATTTTACAATGATGTGTGTTTTTTAATTTTTTTAATTTTTGTCTGTCATCACGGTTTGGGGCAGTAAAACTGCTTCGATTTTCTTCAACAGTATCTTGTTCGATGGGAAAGTGAATCTGGTTGGTGCATTCGGAAGGTCAAATTTTAAAATTCGCAATATAGTTTTCAAAAGCGCCGGGAAAAACAACATAAAAATTAAGGAAAATCGGTAGTTCTTACTCAAAATCGGTTTTTCACAAAATCGATTTTGGTTTTTGGTTTAACTCTTAAAGAAATGAACGTATATACATGTAATTTAAAAATGAATAACTGTAGATACATGAAAATTTCACTGAATGTTTATTTTATTAATTCTTATACTTGATAGAATTTTCAAAATATTTTGACTTTTCTTGAGCTGTTTACGGACAATTTCATATTTCAATATTTTTTTTTTTTTTTTTATGAATTTCAATAAAGTTTTATTTGTTTGCCCAAAAAGTGTAAAAATGTAATACAATAAGGCTCCTGATATATTGTTACAATAGCAGTTGAAAAATATTAAAAATTCAGCGGCACAATTTTTTTTTATAAGTATTTAAAGATCAAGTTTTGACAAAATTTATCAAATTTAAAATTGAATAATTATTTTATAGTTAAATATGTATAAAATGTTCGACTTTTATATCTATAAGGATTGAAAATGTAAAACAAGATTCTTTAGCTTTAGATTTAGTAGCTTATTCTGTTAAAACAAATTTTAAAAATACATAAGCACCGTTTATTTTAATAGTAATTTTAAGTTCAAATTTGGACGAAATTACATAGGTATTCAAAACCTAGAATTACTATTTTAGTTATTTTATTGTGATTGTATAATATTATTCGTGGGGAATTGAAACTTCTAAAGTATACTATTATATAGTATTATATATCTATTATAGTATCACGGTTTGTGGTTGATTTATAACAAGTTATAAGTACCTAAAGGCTATTAATTTGGAAATTATTATAGGTACAATTTTTTTTTCATACCATGGATAAGTATATAATATGTCTTATACCCAGACTGACATACCGTCTCGCTCAGAATCGTTTTTCTTATACAATGATAGTATATGATTGAATTCAAATTTAATACCATCCATTATACAAGGACCCCCTTGTAACCTAATGTACACCAGAACAACTTTTTAAAATGTAATTTTCATTAACTTAATTTTTTACTTAACTGATTTTTATCGATATAAACTTAATAATTAATAACTAGTTATTTTTTTAATCAAATCCATGTCAATTTAAAAATAATTAAATTATTGATGATATTTGCATAAAAATTTACTTTTTATTATTTTAAGCCATATTACTAGGTAGCTATTTATAAGTCCAAAAAAAAGTTAGGAAGTTAATTGCAGGTTTCCATATAACTAACGTAACTGAGTTTAAAAATAAAATGATGATAACTACCTATCTATTAACTTTAAACATTTTAAAATGTTTTCTACCAACTCAACTTAACTAAATTAAAAACTATCATGAACTTACCCAGCCCTGGTATGTATAGTAAGTACCTACATGCCTTCATTTATTTATAAGCCAAAAACAACGTACCTATAGTCCATACTACTGCCAACTATATTAGACGACACACATTAAACGTAATTATAATATATTTGACATTTGGCAAAATAATCCATACTGGCAATGATAACGATAGTTAAGTGAATTTAACAAAAATTACAGAGTACCTATTATACTCCTATAATATATAGTATATATACCGGTGGGATTTAATACTTAGAGTCCCATCGTCTGTATAATATTGAGAAACTACATGTATTAGAGTTAATAATCTCCTCTTACAAGTGTATTCCTGCCGAGGAATTTCGAATACACAGATATTAGAGGGAATGATCCCTTTTTGAGATAATGTTATATACTGTATTAACGTATAGTTTATGATAATAATATATAAGATGTATTTTCTTAAATATCATACAGAGTAATATATATTTAATATAAACATTTTTACAGGTAATAGATTTAAACGAATTAGATATGTGGTATTTAACTGTTATTACTCTGATAGCAATATTGGTAGTAATGATTATGATACTGCGATTGGAAGGCAGAAGAAAAAGATTATTGGCAAATAAAATACCCGGTCCCGATGGTTCAATTTTTGTTGGCATGCTACCATTATTTCTACAAGGACCAGAAAAACTTATCTTAAATGGATTAAAAGTGTACCAAAAGTAAGTCATTAAAGCACCCTTAATACCTACATACAGATATAATTAATGTGTTATGTTTTTGTATTTGTAAACTAAGATTGCGATTGCATATGTTAATAAAATATAAGCCATATTATTGTGCCTATTTATATTTTAGTGGCAATACAACAAAATCCATTTTTTTTTTAAATAAAAAACTAAATAATAAAACCTATAAATGCCTACAAAACTAAACGAATAATTATGTATAAATAAATTTAAACAAACTCTTTTCAATACATTTGAATTTTTCTAGGTATGAGAAATCTTTATTTAAAGTATGGGTCTTAAATAATCTATACATTGTGCTTACGCGACCTGAAGATATAGAAATGGTTCTTACTAATCCAAAATTACAAAAAAAATCTAAAGAATACTTGGTTTTACAAGAATCCATCATGGGTCAAGGAATATTTTCTATCGATGACATAAAAAAATGGAAGAGTAATAGGTAAGTTTTGATTCGTTTAGATACCTATAGTAGGTATACCTAATAATATGAGAATACAAATTACAAATTAGGTTCAAACACGGTGTTACATAACTTATGTTAAATACGATTAAAAATAGATATTACAATAAATTACAAAACACAATGAAATTTATATTTTATTTTAGGAAAATGGTATCTGGAGGCTTCAATTTTACAATTATAAAATCATTCATACCAATATTTTACGAAGAATCTAATGTCCTCAATGACATACTGATACAAAAAAAAAATTTGAAATCGAATGAGTGTGATATTAGTGTCCCTGTTAGCATGGCTACAATGGAAATGATTGGAAAGACTGCATTCGGTGTAAAATTTAATGCTCAAAATGGAGGTCGTCATCGATTTGTCGAAAATTTACAAACAGCCATGCACGTGAGCAAATGTTATTAAGATGGTATTGTTATGTATTTATAATATTAATATTTAATCACTGTTATTTTAGGCATGGGAATATAGGATTTCACATCCATGGTATTTGAGCAAAACATTATTCCAATTTTCATCAGTCAAACAAAAACACGATCAAAGTCAAAAAATCATAAACGAGTTCACGGACGAAATAATTAATAAAAAACTTGATGAATTGAACCAAAATGCGAACAATAAAAATAAAGTAGAAACAGGTGACGAAGATGTTTGTCGGAAAACAAAAACAGTTATAGAAATTTTATTAGGAAACTATCACGAAATGTCACATGAGCAAATACGAGATGAACTTGTGACCATCATGATTGGTAAATATGAAAATAAATATATACAGGGTGATTCAGAAAGCATGCTCATCTCCATTTTTTCTTTCAATAATTTAATTTAATATATTTTAAATTTTTAAATACACTTAAAGATCATATTTACAAATTAATTAATTTGTTTCTACTACTTAAGGAGTGTCCTGTGGCGATACAAACTTCTGTTTTTCAAATGAGAATCCCCTTTTTTACTGTAAATTATTTTGTGTATAATTTTTTGACAATGTTGATATAGGTACCTAATTAAAAATTCGAATGAGTATAGTTTCTTAATTATTAAAATGTTTGTATTAAGAATAATTATAGTCCTTAAAAATGGGCTTACATAAATACAAAATAGACATACAATTGGATCTAGTATTTATTATAGCCTATAGGTACTTGGGCCATTTTTACAAAATATTATGAATATTAATGACTACAATTTTAAAACCACTATAGTCCCCATATATTATAAGCCCATTACCATGGACCTTTTATCCTTATAGCACAAGCTAAATGAATTAAAATCTACTCGTACAAATTTCGATTTTTATACGTCAATCATTTTAGAAAAATGACCTACTGTATAATTTATCATAAAATAGGTGTGTTCTTGTTTGAAAAAACAGAAGTTTGTAGGACACCCCTTAAGTGGTACAAAAAAATCTCAAGAATTTGAATATATGGTGTTAAAGTATATTTAAAAATCAGATTTTGGATAACAACGTTATTGAAGAAAAAAGTTAGTGAGCATGCTTGGTGAATCAACCTGTATATGTATATAAACCTGGTCAGTGATCATTATATTCTAAATAATTTACATAGGTATATTAGTTTGCGTATGCGATAGCATTCAAAACATAAAATACATTTTTGTTGATTATTGTTTAATCTATATAAGTAAAAATCTTTTTGTGTAAAATATTAAATTAAAGTGGTATAATCTAGTATTATATTATTTTATATTATAAGGAAGCCTAAACGTTAATAGGTATATATAATAATATTTAAATGAAGTATAGTTACCTACCAGTGCACGGTTAAAAAAATGCAGATGAATACTACGACTACCGCGGCTACCTATAAAATAAAATACTACGACTACCAATACCTTACTTAAGGGCATTCGATACCGTGATTTTCTGTTTTTGTCTAACACAAGCGTGACATAGTATTTTAGACGTGTTTTTTTCCAAACATTCCAGTTGATATATTGAAGTGATAAGATTTCTGAAAACAGATTTGAATTTGTCGTCAAGTCTACTTGAAATCGACTTTCCCATATTTTTGATTTTTTGATTTTAACTTCTCCAAAAATTGAAATAACAGAATTTTTAAATACTCTTTTTGAATATGACATTTTAAAAATGTGGGGCATAATATCAAAAATGTGGGAGAGTCGATTTCAAGTAGACTTGACGACAAATTCAAATCTGTTTTCAGAATTCTTATCCATTCATTAGATCAATTGGTATGTTTGGCCAAAAACACGTCTAAAATACTATGTCGCACATGTGTTAGACAAAAACAGAAAATCACGGTATCGAATCCCCTCAATTATGAACATTTTTTCAACTTGATCAGTCTGTTACTTTTTCCAACAACAATAGGATATACTCAAATAATATAAGATTTTAATATTTATTTGCATTTGATTACAATTAATTATATTTTTAGGAGGACAAGAAACCACTGCTATGGCCAATGCATGTGCAATTTTTATGTTAGCTCATCATCCAGATGTACAGAACAAGGCAAATATATATTACCAATGCTTTATGTGCACAATTTTTTTCACTTAAATTATAGTTGTTTTACTGAGTTATAGGTGTTTGAGGAATTGCAATCAATATTTTCGACCGGGGATCCTAATAGACCACCAACATATGAAGATTTACAACAAATGGAATATCTAGAACGAGTGATCAAAGAAACATTACGAATTTTCCCTCCTTTGCCAGTATTTGGTAGAAGTTTAGAAGAGGAAATGAAAATTGGAGAACATTTATGTCCAGCCGGTATTATAGTACCTATATTGGATATAATTTAATGATTTATATTAATACTTAAATATTTAAATTATCAAGGTTCAACCCTGATGGTCGGTCCACTATTTATACATTCGAGTGCCCAGTACTACACTGATCCAGAGAAGTTTAACCCAGACAATTTTTTGCCAGATACTTGCCGTAGCCGACATCCATATTCATTCATACCGTTCAGTGCGGGATACAGGAATTGTATTGGGATCAAATACGGCATACTCCAAATAAAAACCGTTATATCGACACTAGTGCGAAAAAATACATTTTTTCCGTCGGAAAGATGTCCCACGCCTAAACACCTAAGAGTTATGTTTTTATCGACACTTAAATTTGTCGACGGTTGTTACGTCAAAATAGTACCAAGAACTTCGTAGAATAATATAATAAAATAATACACATTTTGTTCATTACATTAGTATTCTAAAGTTAAAATATTTTTAGTTTTTTTGGTACCTATACTTAAGAAATAAGAATAACTCGATTTCAATTTAGTATTAATTAAATATACCAACCTAGGTATATAATATTATTAAGGTATATAAATAAGAAATTATACTATGTATTATTGTAATTTTATTTAAAGATATTTTCCTATAGTTGTACCTATATTAATTGAATGTGTACTGTATCTTTATACCTGCCTCCATAAAATGTCCAGTTTACAAATAGTCTAGGTTATTGATTTTATATGCTAAAATATAATTAAAATAATAAAAGATATAATAAAATATATATCATCACTTACATACATATCTATTATAATACAGCGGCGGCCTAGTGGCGGCTATGCCAATTTTTTCAGGTGCTGCTTAACATTAAATTTCAATTACCCCCCCCCCCATCCAGGCCAATAACCAGATTTTTTTAGTCACCAATTGGCATAAACTTTCAAATTTCTAAGTCAGTATTTAAGAAAAACTATTTAATGAATAATGATAAAAAGTAATTAAAATTAGAATTAAAATGTATGTAGACCTATAGTTTAGCATTTAGCATATTTCTTATCGCATGTATAGATGTCAGTCATGCACATGCTCATCATTTATAACATAGCTAAATATTAAATAAGTTATATATTTTGATAATTTTATACAACTACTAAAATATTTCCAGCCAAAAACCAAAATACAATTTATAGGTAAACATATTTTATTATTATTATTTTTTATTCATATTATTCATTTCAATATCATTTCATTTTATTATTAAAATAATAACACCACTTATACTAACGAATAAGTAATAACGATTAAAAAACAATGTTTCTATTATTTTTGACTCAAAGTTTGTAGTTATGTACCGTTACACTGAACGTAAATGAAAAATGAGGAATGACGAAATTATTATGTAGTCACTAATCATTGGAGTTTGTACCACAGAATAGATGAAATTTGTACTCTGAAACTCAGTAGACTATAGACACGATACATTGGTGAAACGCGGATACAACCATGAGGGTGCACTGTAAAAATAACTCCTAGAAGACAGAAGAAAAATGTAGATAATGCAATATCATCGAGACCATGATTAATAAATATTAAATAACAAAAGTTGTAATAGTTGTATTATAGTACCACACTGGAAAACTAGCTCGCTACCACAAAATACTGAAAATAGAATATGAAAACAACATTTTCTGTGGACTGTGATTACTGATTATGCATAACTATTAACTGCATAATTGTATAAATATAATCAATGATAAAATAATATGTAATCGTATTAACTAGGTATTAACTAAGTATTAACCACGGACTAAGATCTTGTGGTATTAACCTATGATGATACAGTTGAAAACTTGCACTTGCAATACACTGGCCACGATGTCTATGTACAAAGTTGTACCCCTAAAACTCCATGCTATGGACAGCCCCTCCCCCCCAATATAAAGGTGTTGCTTCGGCAACACCTTGACCATAGGAAAGCCGCCACCGAAATACCATAGTCTTAACTTAATAATTGCGTATATTTACTATCTGATCCGGCGCACTTCGTTGCCCGTAACTAAATGGGTAAGCAGGTGCAAAAATTCGATTTGATTCGAGCTTGTACCTGATCTGCCCGATTAACCAATGGCAACCAATAAAATAATAAATACTAATTTCTCCTATAACCAATAGCAACCTTTTTTTATAAACAAACATTTCCATTGTAAATCTTAAAATCCATGTTCCTTCCCCCGGTTGGACCTACCAGTTCTAATTGTGAATCTAAATCATCCCGGGAACTCAAACACACACACAAAATGTCATCATAATCGGCCCAGCCGTTTAGAATTCATAAATGACAGACAAACAAACATTGATTTTTATGTATATACATACATATAAATGCGTTCTCCTAGGTATAAAAAATATACCATTATATACCAATATACCATAATATATACCAATATATCATTTTTTTTTTTAGTAGTTAGCTCATAGATATAGGTATATAGATGATTTTAATATAGGCGTAAATGTAGGTATGATATATGCTAGGGCTAAGACTACCGAACTTAAAATAATTTAATCCAACAACAAATTGTATTCACAAAAAGAAAAGTGTTGCTGAATATCTACGGAAATCAAAACTGGGAATATGATAAAAAACGATAAATTAGGAAGGCTGTATAAGAAGCCTAATATCAGATTTTTCCTAAGAGCAAAACGATTGGAGTGGGCTGGCCACGACTGACATGCTAAAAATTGTCTTATAAAAAATGTCCTGATTTTTAAACATTTTCCTAATAAAGGTACTCATCCGAGTGTGCTGTCCTCAATCAAGATCTATACAGAATATCTGGAACAAATCTTAGTTTAGCGCCAAAAGAATTTTTTTTAAAGTTGAAACCAAGTATTACAACGAGCTAAGACCGATGGTACAAAAGTAATTATTAAATAAAAATTAATTTAAATAAATTATTAGTTTTTAAGTTATGGCATTACGAAGTTTATAACTTACGAAGTTTACGATTTTCGTTGTATTACCATGTATTACACACGCACACAACGCTATATAGTCGACTGCGCTTATACCTAATCGATTTTTCAATTTTTTTTTATCTTTGAAACTTAGGTAAATCAACGTTTTAAGAAGGTTGCAAGTAGGTAAATGTCGTAAATATAA
>WHPZ01578856.1:0-10871 GCA_016617965.1 Macrosiphum rosae | reverse complement strand
AAAGATATGCAAACCTAATGAATTTCACATTTTTTAATATAAAAATATTTTTCATCACGACTCGTGTCAACTTTGTAGGCGATGAAAGAAAAAATACATTAGCTGCTAGTTTTGAGTAATTTAAAGTGCATAAGTGGGCCCAAAACATTTCCAAAAAAGTTTCAATAATCTTTTTTTTAAGTTTGGTATTACATAAGTAAGCTCAATTTATTGATTATCTATGTCTGTAGACATTTTACTGTCATTATATCTACTGTAAAATATTGTTCTTCAATTCATTCATAATTTAATACTATAGATATAATGACAGTAAAATGTCTACAGACATAGATAATCAATAAATTGAGTACTACTTAGACTTCCTAATACCTTGCTAATTTTTTTACTATAGTTTGTTTGTATTATATCAAGCTTGTTTTTTTCGCAGTTTAGTAGTTCGCAGATATTAATATATTATGTAT
The DNA here is from genome assembly GCA_016617965.1 of Macrosiphum rosae. Lineage (NCBI taxonomy): Eukaryota > Metazoa > Arthropoda > Insecta > Hemiptera > Aphididae > Macrosiphum > Macrosiphum rosae. The sequence goes on along the minus strand of WHPZ01578856.1, from coordinate 10,410 downwards.
ACCCACAAGCTACAATAAGCTATTGCATTATCAAATATCTGTGGACTAGTGTCCACAATTGACGTAGGTATGCGTCTGAAGCACAAATTATATTTATTAAGATGTTATCACTGATACCTACTTATAATTTTTTTATTTCTTACCGTAATATGTAAGTATTATTTCTATCAATAAAAATTTCAAAAAATAAGATGAATATTAAATATGAATCCATATTCACTTACATACATATAGATAAATATATTATATTTGGAAATTTGGAATAAATAAAGTTAAAATGTTGTAACCAAGGTGAAACGTAGGATTGAAAAATGAAGAATTGGTGAAGGGTGGTGGGTCTGCATTGAGTAATTCGAGCACTGATAATAATATACTGTAAATAGTAATAAAAATGATGATAATATGTATCATGTGTGCAAGATAACTGTTAAGAACAAAAAATAACTGATGTCTGATAGGAAAATCTCAAAAAATAAAATTACCTAAATTGTTGTTAAAACTTTAGATATTTGAAATTACAAAGACATGGAACACGCTTTAATTACCCCCGCAGTTGCGCCACTGTCAACCTGTGAATAATATACCTATATAGGAATATCACAAATATATAATACAACGACGTACATACCTGATTTGATTCGCAAGTTAGAATTTCGTCACTCTGCACACCATCATTAATATACGTATATTCATGAACAACGGACGATAGCAACGACGTCGCTAAACGGTTTAAACGGCGAACTTGACGTCTTCACGGCGGACGAGGAGAAAAAAATGCACAACAGAAATATCGCGGTCACCCACACGAGAGAATATACAAGTGTATATAATGTGAACCGCGATCGAGGTAACCATATATGGTACATATGGTTACCTAAGTTATCCGCAATCGAGTAACCACGATTTGTTTGTCGTTCATTTTTTTCTCCACGTCCGTCGTCGTCGTGAAGTTCAGTTCCTTATCAAACCGTTTGGCGACGTTGCACGATATGTATAAATTACAAAATATATACCTACCAATAATGGTGGTGTGTACTGTGCAGTGCGAGGAAATTCTACAGGACGAATCATATTATGCATGTCGTTATAAAATATTTGCGAGCTTCGTGTTTTCCCTCGCGAATCAGACTTTCTATAATATGATCTCATTATTACGCAACAACTATTGTTGTATTGACATGAGATCACTTTTGAAATTCTTTGAATTAGGTCTTAAGTATATTTTAGATTAAAAATTGCATTTCTTCTGAAAATTCCATTCAAATTGCCTATATTAAGCCCCTTAAATAGCGGATGGCTAAAAACAATATTCTGAAAAGTAAAAACAATTCTGTTATTTTCTCCATACCGCGCAAAATGCAGGATTTTGTTCTCCATCCTTGGAAGAAATAATAGTATTCATAGATTGTTGTCATGGAATACGATAATATAGTACCATCATAATTACAATAGGGTTTATACCTTATTTTCTACCAACATTCACAGAAATGGGAAAAATTCGGTTTCAGCGTAGCATGCCGAATATTATTATACTCCGTGTCGGTGACGCTTAATGGATTCCTATTAATTGACACCGCGAGTCGTTCGAAATCGTCGTTCAGTGTCGAATCAAATATCCAGCCTACGTCTATACGCATCGTTTGAGAATTTGATATGATGATCTGGCAGCGAACCATAATATGGTAATAATAATGTAAAGAAATATTATAATTTTATCAAAATATTGTCTTGAGTCTTGACCAAAGAGATGTGTGGTATGAAATGGGAAGCTGGGTCTTCTGTAGCATGAATTTGTACACAAATGTATTGTTCAATATAATATAATACATATAGGTACTCATAATATTAATGTTATTAGATTTGTCTCTATTATTTTTTAAGAACACAATTTTTCTGAATTGAAGTTATTATCAAATAGGTTCATATTTTTTATTATCATTGTGGTATCAGTGGTATCAGTGGTGGACAATAAAAAAAAAAATTGGCCCAGGAAAACTTTTTCACTGGTTCTCAAATTTGTTCGTACTGCATTTATTTCGTAATTATTTAGGATACTCATGCTTAGGACTCATGCTTAATTTTAAGTATTACAGAACATGTTGTCCTAAAATTCGTAATTATACTAAACAAAAAATCATATTTTACAATTATTTAAAACTGAATACAATCTTAAATTAAAAAAAAAAATGTACACTGTTCTACCACTTTTGTTTTAATAATGTCATAATATATTGTGTTCGACATCAATATTGTTTGATATATTTTTTTGTACTGACAGAGGGGAGGAATAATTCAAATTATTATGACTATAATAAACAACGGCTTGTTACCTACCGGGAAAAGTCCCGGCATAGTCCTCCACTCTACACAAGGCATAATATGACATATATTAATAATATTATAAAATATGACAGTTAATAACCTAATAAGTAATAAGTAAATTTAATATTTCTATAACGCAAACCTTTAAAAAAAAATGTATTGAATAGCCGTTAGTTGACGGGTCACGACCAAAGATAAAAACTACTGACTCCAAAAATAGGAAGCCTCCCCTATTTACCTGACCGCTTATACGCCGCCGTTCTGAGGGCGGATTTCAATAATTATCACAAATAAACACATCCATTGATTAAATATATTTAATTTATTTAAATCATCGACACACTTACTAGCGGTTGCGATATTAGATTCGAAACTCACCCATGACCGTGATCGCACTGGACGGGGGAAGCATATTGTCGCCGAGACCGCTGTTGCGCGTTTACAACATATTTGTCTAATGGCTAACATAAATATAATAATATATAATATAATATACAACGCCCCGTCATTGATTTGTCAAGGAAACGTGCGATCGGAGACCGGTTTGCATAATATTATTATCGCATATAGCCCGACAACGCAGTTTGTACGTACGTAAATTATAATAATATTATATAAACAATTTTATTTTAATACACACATCCCACACACAAGTACCCAGGGCACGTCACTATAAATCCCATCAAAATGCACAATATCCTTGGACCGGAGTTCGAGTGATCGGCGACGTTGATTTAAACGCCACATATACCTACGACGTTATAATAATATACTGCCATAAAGCGCACACACATAATAATAATAATAATGTAGATAATATATCGATGTGCACTGTTGTTGCGCATCGCTCGCCAATACTTTATTGCGACGTCAGTGAATATATTATAATTTATGTGAAAACGTATACATGTATAATAGTAATAATAATAATAATATGATATGTGAACATTTTTTTCGTTGCAGTTATTGTTGTTTTCCACCTCCTCCGCGAAAACGGGTAGTTGCAGCGTGTGTCGATATTTCGTTGTCGTCGCCGTGTGTAAAACAAATGCTATGTTTATCGGACCGCAATAAAACCCATTAGAAAACTATCCTGGACGAAATATCGTCCGATACCGAGAGAAAAGCGCCGTCCGACCGTGACGGCTACGACGACGACGAGTGCGTGGTATGACCGTTTTTCCACCGTAAATAACGGCCCCGATGCGGTGGTCAAGAGGAGGAAAAGGAGACACTATGGGCGAGTGCCCCCCTCTACGAAATATTTTATATTTCTCTATCGGTGGCCGCCGTACATAGCGCACAGCTACAATATAAAGGTTCGTATTTGGGAATGCAATAAATTACCATCGTCGAAATAGAATAAAACAGTATATTATTATATAACGTCAAAGAAATAATAATCCACACTCTATACACTATTATAGGACTGTGCTGATAGTGAATATTGGCGTGAATTATTTTCGTAAAATACTTTGGCACCCCTATTTTGTGTGCGTCATAGTGTCATATAAACTTACAAATGCTTGAAGACCAATACATAAAAATATATTACGAAAACATTGAAACCCATATCGCATACAATATATTATTTATAGATGTAAGTATAGATATTATTGGTACGATGTATAGCCTATAAGCTTGACAAAAGCTATTTGCGACTTGCCAATTTTTTGAATTCATTAATATATAAAATATATAACCTTTAAACCCCGCGTGCATGCTACATACATACATAAAATGCATGTACCTATGATGAAGAAAAAGTGTGATGTTTTGATACAAATAAAGTTAGTCTGTTTGAATGTTGTCACTCTATAATTTAAAAAAAAAAATTGAATGGCACCACTGCAGTACACGTTATATTTATATGAAATGAAGAATTTTCCAGAGCGAACCGCTAACCATATTAATAATAACAATATATTATAGGTTAGGTACTGCTATATTATACTGTATGTTATAGCCGACGATCACAATAATATTCTTATTACTATATGATGACATCAAACGCGTCGCGCACGCGCACCCTGTTCGCCGTTGATTTATCGCGGACGCGGAACACGTCGTTTTATTTATTTCGCATTATTGTTTTCGCCGAGGCAAACGATTTTTTTTTTCTACGTTCGTAAGACTCCTTCTCGTCGTTGTTACCACTTACCTATAGTGTATAGGTAGGTTTGCGCATATACTTCAGCATATTATGTATATAATGCCGCACGATCGCAGACAATGGGTGCGCGCCGCGGTGTAACCGGGTATATGGTGTCACATTCCGGACGTTTTAAGTTTGAAAGACGCGCCGACCGCCGCGGATTAACTCTATTGTCCGCGTCGCCGCCTGTTTTTCCGAGTGCCCGAGAACGCGCCCGCGTTTCAGGAATTAGTCCGGTTAATTTATCGATGTCGTCCTGGTTGAATTATATATTATTATATTATATTATACTCTTGGGCGATATATACACGGACGGGACAAGTGGTTGGGGAGGAAGAACGAACACGACTCACGAGAGAGACACAGAGTGAGAGACAAGAAATACTCGAGTGCGCACATTATACACGACGCGTGGGTCAAGACTCTGCAACACTGGGGACGACTTAAAAGTTGAAATTATATTATTATTATTATTATTATTATATGTATTTTATAATATATTTTATATAGTGTGTGTTCTTCTTTCGGCCGAACAACGAAAATTCGCGAGTTTGATAGAAATCTGAACGCCGCCGTCGCGGTCGTGTGCAAACAATGAGTCGACCGATCGCGTTTCGTTTATTTATACATTTTATTCCCTGTCCGAGAATATTATATTGTTTTGGTAACATATATTATTATTATTATCATATATATATATAGCTGCAACTCGAACCCGGCGAAATAAATTTTAATGTCCGGCGCCGGCCGCCCCTTCTATCCTCGCAAGCGGTTTTTAGACGTCCCGTCTCTCATATAAGCATATAACATAATATATATTATAATATGTAGATATACACAGCCACACAGGTATGTATATTTGCAGCAGCCGTCGTACTGAATTGTTGACGAAATAAATCTGTCAACCAAATAGACCCACCGGACGACATATTTTTGTTTTTTTGGAATAAAATAAACATAATAATATATTATAATATTATGTACACTACGTCAAGTCGTAAAGACTGTAGATAGTTGGTACACGCCACAGTTATTCAATTAAACATTTTGGAATATTGCTGCAATCGTAATAATTATAAGTTATAGTTTGTAATGGATAGATATTTAATATAGATATCATAGAATTGTATATAGGTATGGGAATATATAGGGAATCATATATATTATACATTAATTATTGCTTATTATAATATGAAACACAAATACAAATTTTGTAATCCGTTATAAATGTATATTTATACATATTGCAATAAGTGTAGATTATCATTGAATCGAGTTATTAATTTAGACATCTAAATTCCTTGCTATGATAAATCATAATTTTACAATTAATATTGTTAATATATTAATGTCCGGGACTAACTATTTTTCAAAATCAAAAACATTGTACAGCAGTGGTCCCCACCCTTGGCTAATGTTATAGTATTTTTTAAATTTTTCAAAGATGTCTGACATTGTCATCAAAACTTATTGATATCTTATCAAGCAATAAAATTAATGTATACACTGAAGAAAGAAATAGAAAAAACTACATTTTTTTTACTTTTTTTTTTCCCTTGAATAAATCGTGGATGTGCCACTGCTGTAAAGTGTTCATGATTGGCAGAATCGTGAATTAAAAATAAAATAAAAAACAATACTTCACAGACTATAAGAATCGGACACACTAGCATAACGCATGGTTTTCTGGTGGAATCAAAGGAAGATATACTACACCTACAAAGTAATACTTACAGTCTAACGCTTACTGACGGAATGTTGTAAGTACAAAGATATGAGCACGTATTCAAAATACCCAACATCTTAGATGGAGCGCTAGGACCAAATCATGAAAACAGGTACCGTACCGACTTATTATTATTTCTAAGAAAAACCAAACTTTAAAATATAATTTAAAATAAAAAATAAATAGCTTAAGCAAAAAATGAATGAGTTGATATATGACCCATGTAACCAAGAAGTTTCTTTTTGAGAACACTTTGTTGTTTCCGTCTTACAAGTGCGTAACATTTAAATTTAAATTTACTCTCAGCAGATTTTGATTATATGGATCGTGTTTTGTCTTTTTTGGAATTTTTTGCTTCACATAATATGATCGTACCATGAATATAAGACAACTTAGATTATGCTTAAAGGTTGTGTAATTATATTCATCGGTGATATGATATTAAGATTAAAACTGTAAGTTGCAATAACAAGAATGAGTAATATGCGATTTTAATTAGAAGTATCAGGATATACTCTTAAGTTTTGTAGCAATAAGGAATAATGCGTTTACCTACTAATTATACCTATAATATAAACAGAAGAATAAAAAACTAAAACCAGATGGACAACTTATAAAATAAGAAAATTAAAACGAAAGAATTAAATTTAATTGTCGTATTAGCCAAAGTCAATAGTTACAACAAGCAGGTTCGTTTACCAATAATAATTAATGAATAAAGATTATTCAATTTAAAATAGTTTCTGTAGAAACTGTACGTGTACAATGAATGTTTTGAATGATGATGAACATTATTAATTAGTAATTACCTACATAATAGGAATTCATAAATAATATTATAATCTTTTTTGTATGAACAAATAAAATCTATGTATATTTTAATGATCTATGTATTATTTACGCGTAAACTCGCAATATTAATAATACGTGATTGGTTTGAATAATAATAGTGACAGACGAATGACGACATAAATATAACCATAATTTCTGCAGACTAAAAAAATCTTATATAAATTTTGAATAAACTATCTATGTAGTTGTGGTAATACTATAAGATTTATAGATGAATAGAGACGTATTATAATTAGGGTTCTAAAATTTCATAAAATAAACTTTTTTGAAACTTTCATAAAATATTTCATTTTAATGAAAAATAAAAAATAAAATTGTAATTTAAAACTATATAGTAGAAAGTGCAATCAACACCTCTACTTAGATATATGTTATAGAAATATTGTTCGTATCTGTAGTATATTATATAAATAATTATATAATAATTATCTATCTTATATATTACATATTATACTAGCTGTATCACCCGACTTTGCCCGGCAAAAAATGAACACACCTAAAATGCAGTGCTACGTATATGGACGTACCTTGATATAATATAAAGTCATAAAGACAATACATTTAAACTAATCGTAAAATAAATTAAGAACTACGGAGTAGGTAGACAATATATTATATAGATTATAGGTACCTAAAATCTATCATTTATAACTTATAAATGATAGACTGATAACTTGAAACTTAAAAGTAATTAGTACGTCAATTTCCAGATCTCCTTTTAATACTTGGGTTCTTTCATAATGTAGAGTGATTCACCCCCATTTATTCCTACAGTGTAATTATTTAAATGTTGACTTTTGAATTTTAGGTATCTTTAGATATAAGGATCATATTTTAAAATACTTAGATTACTTAGATATTTTATTCTAATAAGGGAGTATCCTGTGATACAATCTTATAAAATTATAGAACCACCCTTTTTTTACTGTTAACTGTTAACCAAATTACTTTTTTGAAAATGTTGATTCATCAAAATCGGACTTATATGAGTATTTTCTGATTTTATCATTAAACTTTGTATATTATAAATATAATTGTTATTTGTTGTAATATCGTTTTTATATCAAATATCGAGTGACGACTGTGACCGACTGTACGTGTCACCCGATTGGCTATACTTGTGCTCGGTCGACGGGATTCTTTGGCGAAAATTCGGGAAGACCGCCGGTTCGTTCGATACGTAATTTTTTCGCCTCGCCGTCCCGTCACTAATATCATACATACCACCACAGATATGGTGTGGCCGCTTGCAAGACGTGCTTACATTACTCCATGGCCCACCCCCCTGAGAACAGTGTACCGCAGTTGTATGTTACGGACTTTCAAGACCGAGACAACAAACGCAGGTGTGCAGGTGACCTGGAGAAGTCTCTAATTTTGGAATTAAGAAGCCGGGGGTGTTAAAATTAAGCTCGGGACTAAAGCATCTAGTGGTGCCATTAACAAGGTACTATGTTTGGAGCCTGGGTGCTCATTCACTGCGCACTATTGGTATTTGAATTTTTCACTAAATAAATTGCGCTTCCTTATTATACATTTAATAAACGATGTAATACGCCAAATATTTGTGTTATTCTTCTTATAATATATGCAACAATATTACAATCTCGCATTATTATTGAGTTCGGGTTTTTGACCCGATTGGTTTTAAGTGTTATTGTGATAAACCATAAAATATTATTACATTATCACAATTCAGCATATTATTATAGTAGCATTGTATTACGTTGTATTATATTGTGTCTTGTGAAATCAGTTTCCGTGGCGAAACGTCGTAACAAATACGTATATATATATATATATATATATTATATTATAATGTACAAATGAGTTTTCCATGACCCGACCGACCGACCGGTGCGGTTCGATCCACAGTGGCTTAAGTTATCTCTCTCACTCTCTCTCATACACACACACACACACACACACACATTCACATACACACACACACCACACTCACTCATACACAGTCTGCGACACGGGCACACACGCATAACGGGCTACACAATAAAAGTGACAAATTTATGAGCCGCTCGAGCGGTGGTGGACCCCTTTCGCGCGGCGGCGTCATATAGGAGCAGGACGATCGCCGCGGACGAAACCCGCGCGCAAAACTCCACCGGCAGCGGTCGAAACTTCTTCCTTTGTTATATGGTCGTGTCGGATCCTCTCTCGGCTCGATCCGCCGCCGGTCCATAAATTAAACGCTCTTTTTATCTGCACGCACACCGCCACCGCCGTGTGTCTTTCAACCGACCCTCCTGTGTCTCACGGCACTGCCGCTGCGACGACCCCGTCCCCCTCAGACACACACACATACAAACGCGCGCGCGCGTAGCGCAATTTTTTGGTAATTATCATATTGGATTGGCCGGCATTCATGGCTGTACACAACGACACGAACGGCATACACGGCGGCGTATATGGCAGTGACTCGGTGGCGGTGTGCCCTCGTAATTCATAAATTTACGACCCGGAGCGTCATACGCTGCCAACTTCGCGATTTATGCGTCCGCGCGCCGCGGCGACGACGCGTTTCTTCCCATCGTCGCCGTCGGGCCGTATCTCTCTTTCTCCCCCCATCGCCGTCGCGGTCTCGATCATTCGTTCGCTCTCTCGCTCACTCTTCGGCCCTATATCCATCCGTTTCGCACGCGCACGCACAACGCTGCGCACCGGAATCGCATAATACGCGTGTACAACAATCTCCAATTGATTATTATTATTGTCGACGGCTGGCTCCGACACACACACAATGTCTTAAAACGACTCGAACACGTATACATGAAACACACTGCATTATAATAGAGGTAGGTATACTGCACGAGGAGGGCAATATTGCGATCGAGGAAAAAAGCGCTTTTACAACGCTAAATACCGAACGATTTACTGCCGCCGAATTGCGTGGCAACCGTATATAGGTACCTTATTTATAGTGGGTACATACTACCTATATTTTGTATTATTATGTAGGTACGCAATCCATATATCATATTATTATTATTATTATTATTTTCCTCCCGAAGAACCATCCGTGAAATAAATCAAATGATTCAAACCGCGCGTAACGAAAAACCGGTGGAAATCGCATCACGAATGTCGAAAAACGTTAAAGACATACATCGATCGTATAATATTTTATACACACGCATATTATAGGCAGGTATCGTCAGACCGACCGTTCTATATACATAATTTTATATTGGTATATTTAACCCGTGTTTTTCGATTTCCGACTTTTTCTCAAGCGTGGTTTTTGGCGACAGCACAGTTCGGACACAGCCAAATCCTGAAACTTTTCGTCTCCGCGGATCCGGAGCTGCTGACGTCCGCGTTTCTATAACCACCAACTATA
>WHPZ01578851.1:0-12726 GCA_016617965.1 Macrosiphum rosae | reverse complement strand
TTTTTTTTTTGGTGGGGGGAGTAGATGTACTGTTTAGTCGTTACAAAAAACCAGCAGCGTAATATATTACCTATATAATATATTAATATATATTGGACTTTTAAAGTTATATTTTGGTGGTCTTACGAGTGTAACAGTGCTATACAGTTCCAACCATTTATAAAAGGTTTTCAATGTGCATTTGACATTTTATTAATAAAGCAAGCCTTTTCAAGAGCTTGCAGCAAGACTTAGACCAAGACTGGGTCTGCAAGAACAAGACCAATACCAAGATTGAGTTTGCAAGAACAAGACCAACACTTATTAGGCCATATGTAGCATTTTCTCGTCACTTAGAAATTGGAATACTAAAATGTTTGTTAGGTTTATACTATCAAAAAAGAACAACAACTGATTAGGTATATTAACAAACGTGCCATTTGGACGAATAATCGCTAAATACAAATAAAATAATAATTATATATATAGCAGGGGACAAATAAGGTTATATTGATGGTATCGGAATATTCAAAGGATATTTTTCGTGTTAAAAATCGCATGACACGCATACACCGTACTCCGACTACAGGACATATTAATATATTAGTGTGACACTGACACGGATGTAGCATAAGCCCGCATAGATAGGTACCTACACAAAGGTAATATAAATCATAATCTTTAATAGATATTACTATATTAGATACCTCCATAACATGCTGATTTTCTGCTGCAACACCAATAATAGCAATAGAACATAATATTTTTTTTTAATTTTAAGTAGTGAGAGGAGAGATATCTGGGATTGTCTTTTTTTTAAATAAAATAATAAAAATATTCATTTATAATAATACATTTTTTTATCTAGAGCTACGATTCTAATTTAAATATGATTACATATTATACGAGACGTCATTATGTTAATTAAAATATATAATCATTTTACAAGCATATTATGTTGTTTATATTTTACAAAATGACTTCAAATGATGTGAAAAAATATATTTTCAAAACCATCTATACTTTTTGAGATAGTATAATATACTGTTAAAATAATCACCATTTATAAATATTCCATAAGCTACAAATAAATTGTAATTATCTTATCGGTTTTTTAAAGACCTAAAGACCGACATTTTATAAGTGTAGGTAGTGAAATAATTTACAGATATAAAGAAGTAGTTTATCCTGCACGGTGTTGTCTGTGACAAATTAAATACACGTAAATTTCCCCTTTTTTAAACTGTGTTAAATATAAACTGCACAGACAGTGTATAATACATAGTTATTTGGGCTGTTTTGATCTAAATATAAAATACAGGTGTACAATTATATCCAATCAGAAGAACTATTTTATATTTTTATTTACCAGGTAATACAATATAGCCTGTGAAAACACCACCAAAATCGGTTCATCCGTTTCAAAGCCTTTCTCAGACAAATAGACAAACAGACAGACAGACAGCCAAATGTATCTGTGCGTGTTTCATGCGATATTACATATTTTAATTGTGTTTAAAAACCAAAGCGTACATAACATTTGAATATTTTAATTTGTGATACGGAAGAATGCAAAATAAATATAAAAAAAAAATAAGATCATTTTTCAATTGCATAAAGTCTTTTTTCCTAAGCTTTAGATTATATACTGTAATAAAATGTTATAAAATCAAGGTTTTTAAAAACCCTATCTTTAAACCCATTCCTTGACTATCATAATATAATATAATTTGAATCAGTATATTATACTATTAATATCCATTCATAATAAATATTTTATTTTCTGTAACCAATGACCACATATATGATATAAATTAGGTATATACATAAAAATAATAGATTTGTAGCGGCCGACTGTCTGCCTAAGACCGTTGAGCCGTTGAGGTATCGTTGAGACTTGGAGATGTAAAATAAGTTGTAGTCAGATATGTTTTTAAACTAAATTGTGATATTATTCTATGTACCTACTACAATTTATTCAGATCAATGTAATATTTTTTAAGTATTTTGTAAAATCCTTTTTTTTGTGATAATATTTAAATATTTTTCAAAATACAAATTATAACTTAAAGAACAAGACTGGTGCTCTTGAGCTCTGTAAAATCACATCTAAATATGAGCTGTTTATAACTCTCCTATATTATAAGGTCCTACCCCTACTCCTAAACTATAGGTAATCCCTGATGATCTGTTGTTCCCACAGTGGCGTACGTCCGATGACCAACGGATGTGGTACTGCCCACGCATTGTCAAGTTCCAAGTGCAACTGCATTATCGTGTATCGCTAGAGAGTTTCTACGCAGTTGTTAAAATAATATTATAATGCATACTCGTATTATAATCACGCGGCATTTTCATATATGAGATTATACCTATACATTGTCGTAGGTAAATTATATTTTAATATTTTCGTTTTGTGGTTCCTTAAACCCTTTATATACTCGTACACTCCTCTCATATCTTATAACCTATCTGGTCTTCTTATAAATGAGTATATAGTTAAGTTAATAATTTATGATAATCATAGTCTAAATTATATAGATAAACAAAATTCCTTTGTGAGTCCATCTTTTAAATGATTTTTTAGATTTTGAACGGAGCGAGGAACCTAGTGTTTTTACAATGGTGTTTATTTATTTAATTTTAATTTTAATTTTTTATCCTGTATACAAAATATCTACCAGAAGGAATTCTTCGATTTCAACGTATAGTATCTTTTCTTTTAGCAAATTGGATAAAGATGGTACTTTAAACAGGTAATTTTTCGATTTTCTCAATAGTTATTTAATGTAATTTGAAAAAACCACCGACAAATTACGAATAACCGCTAAAATGGGATTTTCTTATCACCATGAATAAAAAATAGTAGTATTATAATAATATTAATTCAACTTACAAACTATAATAAATAATAACAATATAAAATATATAGACTGACAAACCGTCTCTGCTCAGATTCGTTTTTCTTATACAAAAATATTATATTATTGAATTCAAGTTTAATATAATCCATTATTCATTGACCCACTTGTAACCTACTGTACAGCAGATTGACATCCACTTATCCGCTTTTTAAAATCCATTTTTATTACACTTGAGCATTGGAGGAACTTTTGGATTTGGACTTTTTACGAATAAATAACTATATAAAATGTATATTTTGAAACTAATAGTGATCATGGGCTAAGAGCGTAGAGCACGGATTTTTATGAATTTGCATATTTTTTACTTTTTACATTTTTGGGATTTTTGTCAGTACATATAGTCTTTACGAATTCTAACTAAGTGATTATTAATTTTAATAATATTAAATTATAAATTACACTTTTTTTGTTTATTAAGTAGACGCCTATGATTATAATTATAAGTTGTTTAATTTGTTTTAAATTATTTTTAGTCATAAACATTTTACTATATTACACTATTTAAAGTTTGTTTCTTCCCTTTTTTCACGGTTTTAATATTGCATAATAACGTGCTTTCTAGTTATGAGTTTAGAACTTATAGTGTTATACTATTATATACTCACTTTATAATATTATGTAATTTATTATATACTAATACTATTATACCTATTTTAGATTCTGAGTGGAGCGAAGAATGTATTGATTTTACAATTATGTAGGTATATGTGATTTCTGTAAGTGTACACAATTTAAAGTAGAAAACTGAAAAAATGATTTGATTTTCAATTTAAATATCTTTTCTAATAGAAAAATAGTTGGCATACGATTGATAGATAAAAATTAAAAATTGCCAACACTCATTAAATTACAGGAAAAAACAAAAGAAAATGTAATAGGAAAACTGGAATTATTAAGCAATAAACTTGTTTTTAATAAAATTGATTTTTTTATTTTGTTGTATTGAATTCAAAAACGAATAACTGTATAGGTAGGTATGTATTATAGATAGGTAGGTACTTGAAATGTTCTCCAAATGTTTATATTATCATTTTCAATGCATATTTCATGGTATAATTTTCAAAATGTTGTCTCTTTTAATTTACATTTTACATTTAAAATTTGTTTTTATTTTTTTCTATAATAATAGCTATCGATGGAAAATTGAAATCAATAAAACCTAATAAACACATAAAAATTTAATATAAGCACAATCTTAGATTCTGAGTAGACCGATGAATGAATTGATCTTACAATGATGTGTGTTTTTTTTATTATATTTTTTTTTTGTGTCGGTCATCATCACCTTTTAGCAGTGTTGTTAAGGAACGATTTCTGGAATTGATTCCTTTTTAAAGGAATAGGAACGTGAATCGATTCCTTATTTCTATAGGAACGTAAATATTATAATTTTTTTGTTCTTCTTGGAAAAGTTTAAAAAACATTTGGGGGGAAAAATGTTGTTTACGTATATAATGTTTTTAATCTATAAAAAAAATAATAGACGAGACTACCAATTTTTTATTCGCATATGACTTATTGTTCTGATTAGTGATTATGATAATAACTGATAACTCATGAACTATGAGGAACGAGGAAAATAATGAGTTCCTTTTTCATAGGAATTAGGAATATAACGAGTTACTTTTACCATTAAATAAACGAGTAACTGAACGAATTCCTATTTAATATTTATACTAAAGGAACGAGGAATTTAACGGATTCATATATAAAAGGAACGTTAACACAAGTAAAAAAATGTCCAATAGTTTTTGAAAGCAAAGGGAAAAAGAAAAGAAAAATTAAGGAAAAACGGAAATTTTTACCCAAAATCCGTTTTCGTCAAAAATCGATTTTGGTTTTTGGTGTAACCCTAAAACAGCCGGATGTACCGTAGATACATGAAATTTCACTGGTTGTTTATATTAGGATTTCTATATACACGATAAAATGTTCAAAAAATATTGATTTGTTGTGAAATGTTTACGGACATTTTCAGTTTCAATTTTTTTAATTTTTTTTCTATGAATGTCATTAAAATATTTGTTTTGTAAAAAAGCTTGAAAATGTAATAGGTACAAGGATTTTAATATATTGTTACAATGACATTTAAAAAATATTAAAAATCTATAATTACAATTTTTTTATTAGCATTATTTAAGTTCGAATTTTGACAAAAGGCGTAAAAATCACGAAAATGTGCAAATTATTTTGAGTTAGAAATTCCTTAAAAA
Source organism: Macrosiphum rosae (assembly GCA_016617965.1). Lineage (NCBI taxonomy): Eukaryota > Metazoa > Arthropoda > Insecta > Hemiptera > Aphididae > Macrosiphum > Macrosiphum rosae. The sequence goes on along the minus strand of WHPZ01578851.1, from coordinate 7,610 downwards.
TTTGCTTTTAAATCTAAGATTTTAAAATGTAATACAAGATTCCTCATAAGGTTATCTACCTTTATCAAAAATAAAATTTCTATAAGAAAGTGAAATTACATTTTTATGAGCTTTTTAAGTTCAAATTTTTACAACGTTGGATATTTACTCGATTTCTCATGTACCAAATTTCTTATTTTGTTGTAATTTAAAAACGAATAACAGTAGACACTTAAGATTTTTATCATGAGTTTATTTTATCAGTTCCTATACTTGTTAAAATTTATCAATTAATTTGAACAAATTTAAAATTTACAAATCATTTTGTAGATAAAAATGTATAAAATATTGAACTTTTATAGCTAAGGGTTGAGAATTAAAAACAAGGTTGAAGTAAGTATTTGATTCGGCAACCAAAAAGTCTAAAAAATATACATAAACACTATAAAGTTATTTGGAGTTAAAATTTGGATGAAATTAAATAACCAAGAATAATGAATATATTTACTTTGTTGTAATTTTATAATATTAATTCAACTTATCGACTACCGTATTAATAATAAGTACCTAATAACAATATAAATATAATATAAAATATCCACACTGACAAACTGTCACCGGTCAGAATCATTTTTCGTATACAATTCTATTATATCATTGAATTCAAATTTAATACCATCCATTATACAGTGACCTGCTGGTATTGTAACCTGCTGGCTACTGTACAGCAGAGCTATATCCATTTTTTTTGGTTTAAGGTTTTCGTAGACTTGAGCTTTCTCTATACTCTACCCATATCTATTGTAACTCTACCTATAATACCTGTTGTATTTAACTACAATATAATATTATACGGCTTATGCCACATCATTTTCATAAACTATATATCACATTTAAATATATATTTTATAATTTGACAATATTGAAGAGTTGAATTATAGAAATCATAGTAACGAAATGTATTTCTATAATATTTTAGAAGTGCGACAAGTAACTGTACATCAAGTTTCAGTGGCTATGCAGTCTATGCCTAAACCGTCGTCGCCGATGCCTAGCAAACGAACCTCGGTTATGGTGGAAAGTCCTGATCGGTCAGCCACCACTAGTAACGAAACCGGTGAGCAAATATACCTACTATAATAGTAATAGTAATTATATTATATATATTATATTATTATTACATTTATTATTATAGTTGATATATTATTAGACTTGGGGAGGGGGTAGTGTGTCTGACGTTCCTTTTTTTATACGAATTCTAAATTCAAATTTGCAAACTATTTGTATTCAAAATGTATTAAATGCTCAATTTGTATACCTAAGAAAATCTTGAAAAATGTATAACTGGTTCCTCGCAAGTAGTTAATTTTGGAACCAAAAAATCTAAATAAATATACATATAAACAATTAATTTTTTTAGACATTTTAAGTTTACATTTGGACTAAATGAGATATTTATGAGAAGAATACAAATTTTTGTTATTTTTTTGTTATTCAAAAATATGTTTCACGACTTAGATTCAAATAGATTTGATACTTTAATATATTATATTCAAAATTTAAAAACATTTAGATTCATATGCTATTGCTTTTTTATACCATAAATCTACATTCATATTGTTCTATGGTAAGGCGGTATTGACTGAAAAGTTAATAACGATCATATTTGATATAAAATATATATATATATATGATTATAGTATTATAATTTATAATAAACAATAAACAATAAATAATAATAATATAATAAATGCAATGGTTTCTGCAAAAGTTTGATTAACTTACTGCAATACTAATGGAAAAAAAAAATAACTATTATAAATTATAAAATATATTGTGTAACTACTAGTCGTCAGCAATACTATATGTCTTTGCTTAGAATCGTTTTTGTAGGTATATGCAATGATTTATAATCAATGAATTCAAATTTCACTCATAAGTCATAACACACACCTTACAGTGTCTTACACAATGACGAGATACACTCGACACCTATACTGTACTGCAGAGCGGTTATCTACCTACTTTCCCCCTTTTTACATAATACTTTGAGTATAATATTATACTATAAATATATTATATTGTATATATTTGTATTTTATATGATAATACATTGAATAAAAGAAAGTATAATTTATTTATTTTTATTTTAAGAGGACGTTGCACCCGCATGTGTCTCTCCGTCTTACCAATGTACAAAAACTGTTTTGCGCGGGAAAGAACCGAAAATGCTACAATTATAACTAAGAAACGAAATTTTCACCACATAAAAAGGAGAAATTTGGCTGTGCAATATCGTTTTAATTTTTTCGTTATCAGTACTTACTAAATATTAAAAAAGTTATTAAAATTTGAAAAACACAAATAATAATAGATTTCGAAACAATATGAACTTTTTTCGTATAAGTGATATCAAAAAAATAAAAACAATATTGCACATCCATTGTTCTCCTTTATATGTGGTGAAAATGTCGTTTCTTAGTTATGACTGTAGCCTTTTCGTTTCTTTCCCTCTCCGTAACGTTTTTGCCATGCCATACGTGTGTAAGACGGAGACCACAAATGCAGGTCCTCTTAACGGTACGTTGTCATTAGGTTTATTATAACCATCTGTGGTCACAGTGGAGTAGTCAGGATCATGAAATGGTGGTAGGAGGAGGGGGTGAGTATAAATAAAACCAAGTGTCTACAGTTTTCGTGTATAAAATATTAGGGAAAAAAATATCAATGGTGTGGGGAGGGGCTTAAACACTCAAACCCCAATTGCTACGCCACTTGTCCGTGGACATGATTTGATAGACGAACTTGGTAAAAAAGGCATTAGAATAGGAAGTAGGCATTTGATGGATGACCTAGGCCACTAGGCAAGTATTGATTTTAAAGTGGCTGAGCGCATGTCCAAGCCCGCTGAAATCGTGTTGATGGATATTTATCATTATAATACAGTGTTAAGATCACTATTTTTATATTTTATAGTCATACTTACTAAAGGTAGGTACAGGTACTATATTGTCAAAATAATATAGAGGAACTATAAGAACGTGATATTTTTAATACTGTAGATACTATACTATAGTACAATAGATCCTATAATATATTATTTAAAGCAGGTATAGACTATAATATATATTTATTTTTTTGTATAACTTTTGTCTTAAAAATGTTGAATGATCAAAATTCAAAACTATTAATTTATATATATTTTTTGGTTAGTAAAATATGTATAATTCAAATACTGACAATTAGAAACATGGCTTTAATTTTTTTTTTTCCAGGTATAATTTGTATTAAAAGGAAGCAGAGAGAAATTGCAGTTTAATAATAATACAATTAAAACTATGTTAATTTTATTCAAATGTCCCTAAAAAGCTACGTGTCAATCAAGGCTGGATGGGTTTTCATATAGAAGTGAGTCTTAAATGGTTTGATATTGAAAAATGAATCTTATTTATTTTTAAAAACCCCTTCAAAATATTAATAATTCTACATATTTTATAACAAAAAAGTAAATAAATACTGGACGAGGTTATGCTTGATGTTTTATTAAAGTATATATAAAACTAAATATGTTAAGTTTTCCACAAGGTATAAATACAGTTATTTTTCTATAAAAAAATAATTTATTTTTATATTATTGTTTCAAGAGGGAGAAACGGTTTCAAAGGATTTTAGTACTTCATAATATGTCGCATTGTAACTCCAATATTTGATGTTTTTGTACCATGCGCACTACAACGCTGCAAATAATTATTTAACGATAATCTAGAACAATAAACTTAAAATCATAGAATGTCTTGTCTTGTACAATAAATGTTGTTCTCGGTGGTTTTTAATATTTTACTTTCTTGTCACAGAAAAATGCTTTTTTTAAATGTTACATTCGAATTAGAAATTTTAAACTTTTTTTATTATTCAAAATTATGTAGTAGAAAATTATATCTTTATACAAATGATTGTCAATAGACTGATTTAAGGGAAAAAATTTGTTTTATTTTATGAAACCTGCACATATAATATTATTAGACTTATTTTATATCAGTTTTAGTTGAACGCTAATTTTATTCCTTCCATCCTCAACAATTTTAAATTTTAAATCTATTGTACCTATTCGCTTATATTATTATTATTTTTTTATGTCTACCTAAATGTATTGTACGTGGTTGATATAAAAACATCCAGATACAATTGTTTGATATATTAATGCAGATATCTATATATATATACCATATAGACAAACTACAGCGAAGTGCAGATTTAACTATAACAGACGCATTCAATGGGTACATAAAAATAAAATAGTTAATACATGTTGAAAACAAAATAAGATGTGATAGTTAATAATATAATATAGACACAGCACTGCATATTATTCGCCCTTCAATATCGTTCATTAAAATAAACGTTTAAGAAATCCATATAGTTATTAATACTTTTAATTAAATTTTCTTACATATAAATACTGCTAGTTAAATGATCTTTACACAAAATTTGTATTTATTGTTGTATAATTTTTTTGAGAGAGATTTTACTCCAAGTACGGTATGGAAAGTAGGTGAGAGCTGTTAGGTGGTGGCGCGTTTTTCCGCTCCTCCGATGTTAGTGGCGCAAAGTAAACTTGGTTGCCATTGGGTGTCTGGGTGTTCTTTCCGTCGCCGCAACTCGTATGGGGCGGTCGTCTCTGGAATAATGCACTTTAATAGTAGATTTAACTGGAGTAGTGCTTTTTTCTATCTTTAACTATTATACACTCAAATAGCGAATCATTATATTATATTATATTATTGTGACGCATATATAACATCCGACTAGGTAAGTTATTAAAATATATAAAACAATTATTTTTATTTTTTAAATTAAGCACAACATGCGTAGGCATCTAATTCCAATTTATTATGATTTATAAGTCAATATTTTTATTATTTTATTATTTCTAAATAAACTATTAATATATTATTAAAACAATAAATGGCATTTCATTTAAATAACATACTATAACCTATATTATAGGTAACTACTCATGTACCTAAGTGACTCGAGTGAATGATGTAGGAATAGTTTGAAATTTGTATTCTAATTTTTAAGACACTTTATTAATACTTGTTAATTTATATGTTATATTTGATAATTGATCCTAAAATGATTAAAATACATTATGACATAATTATTTTCAAAAATTTACGAATTTACGAATTTTATATTTTTATCGATAGTTCTAATCCACGAATTTATCTAACTTTTTTCAAGGTTTTTTGAAAAAAAAAGTGTTTGAAAGAATTCATTCATTAAATACCTATCAAATTATTTTATTTAGTTTGAATTGTAAACATTATTTATGCTTAAACTGTATTTAAATTTAACACTAATTAATTAATTAATTTTTGTTAAATAATAATTACAGTCTTATACAGATAACATATTTATTAATTATTTTTTTTATTAAATGCGTCATTTACACAATTTTTAATTTTATACTGTTAGTCTAGGTTTTTACATAATTCTATAACTATTATTTTCTGTTTCATAATTTTCATAAGTTTTATAATGTTTCAAAAAATATTAATAGAGACATCTGATACCAATATGAGCGTAGAATAGTGTCTACAAACCACACTCACGACTCACCACATATGACAGTCTCTCTGTCAATTGCTTAAACATTTTATCACAATTTTTAAATGAAATTGTGGTCTATTTTTCGTAACCAAACTTCAGAAATAAGAAAACCAATAAATCTGTTTGCATTAAATTATTTTTTGTTTTTTTTTTTTTACATTGTTGAATGTAATCTATGCTTGTATCATGTATTTTCCGAACTTATTAACACTTAGGAATAGACTAATAAATAATAATAATATTATTATTTTAGTTTTCAATGTGTTAAAAATGTATGACATACAAACAAACATTTTCACAATTTTTAATAAAATGAATATTATACATAATAATAAGTTAGGTTATTTATTTTAGTATTAGCATTTTATATAATTACGGCATTTAAAATGTACAAATTTCTTATTTATACATATACACAGTGTGTTAAACGTTTTCTTTTATAAGTCAAGTATAGGTACTGTTAGGCTGAACATTAAAGGTGGCATTTGAACGTAATAATATCTGCAGTTTCCGGAGTATATGCTTTTAATTTGAAGATTATTTAAACTAAAACAAAACTAAATAAAAAAGATTTCCCAATTGGTGTAAAGAACTTAATAAATTAATAATTATTGTTTGTTTTTTTGAATTGACATCGATATAGGTTAACCACGACCAATAATATTTATCACCGATTATTACTTCAAGTTCTAAATTCAGTGGAATACCTACTTATATATTATGTACCCATATTTCGTATTTTATGTAACATAAAATGTTTAATTTAGTTGTTTAAAACTGACCAAAACTAGAGTTTTGTTCAGTATAATATATATTTTTCGATTCATATAATCTTTCAAACCCATAAGCCAATGAGAAAATTCTAACCGGGAAATGGTCGAGAATTTAGAATAAAAAACGATATGAATATCTCACACATACAGGGATACCTACTTTTTACGACAAGTCATAATGGCGTTATAAAAATGTATGAATTAATAAAATGTACTATTGTACTGTTTATGTTGTATTAACGTTTAAATCATAACGAAGGGTCGTCGTTTTCATAGTATTATAAATAATATTAGTGCGTACTGTGTAGTGCGTATAATACGTCTATATAATATATATTATATAGATATATGTTAATAATTTCATCACCGTATATAGCGTAGGTAATATTATGTACTTTTTTGTTATTGTTATGATAAACTTTTTTTTTTTTTACCGCTACGCAGAGCGATGATAATAATATTATTGTTTTGGGTCTTACACACGCACGTTTAAATTATCAGAACACACAGCTACACTTAGTGCGCACGTAATGTATGTTACCTGGTATTGGTTTGTATTTTAATATACATACATATTATGTTATATTATTATGTTTGAAATGTGCCCCACGGCGATTTTCGATTATATGAACTCTGCCGGTGATTGCTGCTGGTCGGCTTATGTCACAAACGTGAATAATATTCGCCCGCACCATAAACCCATACGCGAGTAGCTTCACAGTGTGATATCATATGTGTGTATATAACGCACAACAACAACGTACCTGCAATTGGTGCTACAATGTTTGTGTGTGTTTTATAAAATCCACACCAAGGAGCGGGTACAACGCATGACATATTAATTCGCAGTTATATTATAATACACGCCTCGCCCTCGCGGTAGGTTGCGTATATAATAATGGGTATTACGCATAACAATAATATCATAATTTATATGTAGTTAAAATGTTAGAGGTATAGGTACCAGCGGATGTCGCGCACCGCGGTGGCGCCAGAGCAATTAAAATAATATAAAAAAACTAATATATAAATATCAAAGCGGTGACAATAATAATAATAATAATAGAAAAACGATTTGTCAACACCCCGGGCCGCGTGATGTGTGTTATGTGTTTGATCAATATGATATAACATTATTATAATGTGCACAAACACGTACTATATGGTAATTCGTAGGCAGTCGAAGGTGGTACACGGGTGACAATTTAATGCGAAACGATTTCGATAATAATAATAATAATAATA
>WHPZ01578850.1:0-12811 GCA_016617965.1 Macrosiphum rosae | reverse complement strand
TTTTTTTTTTGGTGGGGGGAGTAGATGTACTGTTTAGTCGTTACAAAAAACCAGCAGCGTAATATATTACCTATATAATATATTAATATATATTGGACTTTTAAAGTTATATTTTGGTGGTCTTACGAGTGTAACAGTGCTATACAGTTCCAACCATTTATAAAAGGTTTTCAATGTGCATTTGACATTTTATTAATAAAGCAAGCCTTTTCAAGAGCTTGCAGCAAGACTTAGACCAAGACTGGGTCTGCAAGAACAAGACCAATACCAAGATTGAGTTTGCAAGAACAAGACCAACACTTATTAGGCCATATGTAGCATTTTCTCGTCACTTAGAAATTGGAATACTAAAATGTTTGTTAGGTTTATACTATCAAAAAAGAACAACAACTGATTAGGTATATTAACAAACGTGCCATTTGGACGAATAATCGCTAAATACAAATAAAATAATAATTATATATATAGCAGGGGACAAATAAGGTTATATTGATGGTATCGGAATATTCAAAGGATATTTTTCGTGTTAAAAATCGCATGACACGCATACACCGTACTCCGACTACAGGACATATTAATATATTAGTGTGACACTGACACGGATGTAGCATAAGCCCGCATAGATAGGTACCTACACAAAGGTAATATAAATCATAATCTTTAATAGATATTACTATATTAGATACCTCCATAACATGCTGATTTTCTGCTGCAACACCAATAATAGCAATAGAACATAATATTTTTTTTTAATTTTAAGTAGTGAGAGGAGAGATATCTGGGATTGTCTTTTTTTTAAATAAAATAATAAAAATATTCATTTATAATAATACATTTTTTTATCTAGAGCTACGATTCTAATTTAAATATGATTACATATTATACGAGACGTCATTATGTTAATTAAAATATATAATCATTTTACAAGCATATTATGTTGTTTATATTTTACAAAATGACTTCAAATGATGTGAAAAAATATATTTTCAAAACCATCTATACTTTTTGAGATAGTATAATATACTGTTAAAATAATCACCATTTATAAATATTCCATAAGCTACAAATAAATTGTAATTATCTTATCGGTTTTTTAAAGACCTAAAGACCGACATTTTATAAGTGTAGGTAGTGAAATAATTTACAGATATAAAGAAGTAGTTTATCCTGCACGGTGTTGTCTGTGACAAATTAAATACACGTAAATTTCCCCTTTTTTAAACTGTGTTAAATATAAACTGCACAGACAGTGTATAATACATAGTTATTTGGGCTGTTTTGATCTAAATATAAAATACAGGTGTACAATTATATCCAATCAGAAGAACTATTTTATATTTTTATTTACCAGGTAATACAATATAGCCTGTGAAAACACCACCAAAATCGGTTCATCCGTTTCAAAGCCTTTCTCAGACAAATAGACAAACAGACAGACAGACAGCCAAATGTATCTGTGCGTGTTTCATGCGATATTACATATTTTAATTGTGTTTAAAAACCAAAGCGTACATAACATTTGAATATTTTAATTTGTGATACGGAAGAATGCAAAATAAATATAAAAAAAAAATAAGATCATTTTTCAATTGCATAAAGTCTTTTTTCCTAAGCTTTAGATTATATACTGTAATAAAATGTTATAAAATCAAGGTTTTTAAAAACCCTATCTTTAAACCCATTCCTTGACTATCATAATATAATATAATTTGAATCAGTATATTATACTATTAATATCCATTCATAATAAATATTTTATTTTCTGTAACCAATGACCACATATATGATATAAATTAGGTATATACATAAAAATAATAGATTTGTAGCGGCCGACTGTCTGCCTAAGACCGTTGAGCCGTTGAGGTATCGTTGAGACTTGGAGATGTAAAATAAGTTGTAGTCAGATATGTTTTTAAACTAAATTGTGATATTATTCTATGTACCTACTACAATTTATTCAGATCAATGTAATATTTTTTAAGTATTTTGTAAAATCCTTTTTTTTGTGATAATATTTAAATATTTTTCAAAATACAAATTATAACTTAAAGAACAAGACTGGTGCTCTTGAGCTCTGTAAAATCACATCTAAATATGAGCTGTTTATAACTCTCCTATATTATAAGGTCCTACCCCTACTCCTAAACTATAGGTAATCCCTGATGATCTGTTGTTCCCACAGTGGCGTACGTCCGATGACCAACGGATGTGGTACTGCCCACGCATTGTCAAGTTCCAAGTGCAACTGCATTATCGTGTATCGCTAGAGAGTTTCTACGCAGTTGTTAAAATAATATTATAATGCATACTCGTATTATAATCACGCGGCATTTTCATATATGAGATTATACCTATACATTGTCGTAGGTAAATTATATTTTAATATTTTCGTTTTGTGGTTCCTTAAACCCTTTATATACTCGTACACTCCTCTCATATCTTATAACCTATCTGGTCTTCTTATAAATGAGTATATAGTTAAGTTAATAATTTATGATAATCATAGTCTAAATTATATAGATAAACAAAATTCCTTTGTGAGTCCATCTTTTAAATGATTTTTTAGATTTTGAACGGAGCGAGGAACCTAGTGTTTTTACAATGGTGTTTATTTATTTAATTTTAATTTTAATTTTTTATCCTGTATACAAAATATCTACCAGAAGGAATTCTTCGATTTCAACGTATAGTATCTTTTCTTTTAGCAAATTGGATAAAGATGGTACTTTAAACAGGTAATTTTTCGATTTTCTCAATAGTTATTTAATGTAATTTGAAAAAACCACCGACAAATTACGAATAACCGCTAAAATGGGATTTTCTTATCACCATGAATAAAAAATAGTAGTATTATAATAATATTAATTCAACTTACAAACTATAATAAATAATAACAATATAAAATATATAGACTGACAAACCGTCTCTGCTCAGATTCGTTTTTCTTATACAAAAATATTATATTATTGAATTCAAGTTTAATATAATCCATTATTCATTGACCCACTTGTAACCTACTGTACAGCAGATTGACATCCACTTATCCGCTTTTTAAAATCCATTTTTATTACACTTGAGCATTGGAGGAACTTTTGGATTTGGACTTTTTACGAATAAATAACTATATAAAATGTATATTTTGAAACTAATAGTGATCATGGGCTAAGAGCGTAGAGCACGGATTTTTATGAATTTGCATATTTTTTACTTTTTACATTTTTGGGATTTTTGTCAGTACATATAGTCTTTACGAATTCTAACTAAGTGATTATTAATTTTAATAATATTAAATTATAAATTACACTTTTTTTGTTTATTAAGTAGACGCCTATGATTATAATTATAAGTTGTTTAATTTGTTTTAAATTATTTTTAGTCATAAACATTTTACTATATTACACTATTTAAAGTTTGTTTCTTCCCTTTTTTCACGGTTTTAATATTGCATAATAACGTGCTTTCTAGTTATGAGTTTAGAACTTATAGTGTTATACTATTATATACTCACTTTATAATATTATGTAATTTATTATATACTAATACTATTATACCTATTTTAGATTCTGAGTGGAGCGAAGAATGTATTGATTTTACAATTATGTAGGTATATGTGATTTCTGTAAGTGTACACAATTTAAAGTAGAAAACTGAAAAAATGATTTGATTTTCAATTTAAATATCTTTTCTAATAGAAAAATAGTTGGCATACGATTGATAGATAAAAATTAAAAATTGCCAACACTCATTAAATTACAGGAAAAAACAAAAGAAAATGTAATAGGAAAACTGGAATTATTAAGCAATAAACTTGTTTTTAATAAAATTGATTTTTTTATTTTGTTGTATTGAATTCAAAAACGAATAACTGTATAGGTAGGTATGTATTATAGATAGGTAGGTACTTGAAATGTTCTCCAAATGTTTATATTATCATTTTCAATGCATATTTCATGGTATAATTTTCAAAATGTTGTCTCTTTTAATTTACATTTTACATTTAAAATTTGTTTTTATTTTTTTCTATAATAATAGCTATCGATGGAAAATTGAAATCAATAAAACCTAATAAACACATAAAAATTTAATATAAGCACAATCTTAGATTCTGAGTAGACCGATGAATGAATTGATCTTACAATGATGTGTGTTTTTTTTATTATATTTTTTTTTTGTGTCGGTCATCATCACCTTTTAGCAGTGTTGTTAAGGAACGATTTCTGGAATTGATTCCTTTTTAAAGGAATAGGAACGTGAATCGATTCCTTATTTCTATAGGAACGTAAATATTATAATTTTTTTGTTCTTCTTGGAAAAGTTTAAAAAACATTTGGGGGGAAAAATGTTGTTTACGTATATAATGTTTTTAATCTATAAAAAAAATAATAGACGAGACTACCAATTTTTTATTCGCATATGACTTATTGTTCTGATTAGTGATTATGATAATAACTGATAACTCATGAACTATGAGGAACGAGGAAAATAATGAGTTCCTTTTTCATAGGAATTAGGAATGTAACGAGTTACTTTTACCATTAAATAAACGAGTAACTGAACGAATTCCTATTTAATATTTATACTAAGGGAACGAGGAATTTAACGGATTCATATATAAAAGGAACGTTAACACAAGTAAAAAAATGTCCAATAGTCTTTGAAAGCAAAGGGAAAAAGAATAGAAAAATTAAGGAAAAACGGAAATTTTTACCCAAAATCGGTTTTCGTCAAAAATCGATTTTGGTTTTTGGTGTAACCCTAAAACAGCCGGATGTACCGTAGATACATGAAATTTCACTGGTTGTTTATATTAAGATTTTCTATATACACAATAAACTTTTCAAAAAATATTGATTTATTTTGAACTATTTACGGACATTTTCAGTTTCAATTTTTTAAATTTTTTTTCTATGAATGTCAATAAAATATTTGTTTTGTAAAAAAGCTTGAAAATGTAATTGGTACAAGGATTTTAATTTATTGTTACGATGACATTTAAAAAATATTAAAAATCTTTAATTACAACTTTTTTATCAGCATTATTTAAGTTAGAATTTTGACAAAAAGCGTAAAAATCACGAAAATGTGGAAAACTATTTTTAGTTAGAAATTCCTTAAAAATTTGCTTTTTAAATCTAAGATTTTAAAATGTAATACAAGATTCCTCATAAGGTTATCTACCTTTATCAAAAATAAAATGTCTATAAGAAAGTAAAATTACATTTTTATGAGCTTTTGAAGTTCAAATTTTTACAACGTTTCTCATGTAGAAAATTTCTTATTTTGTTGTAATTTAAAAACGAATAACAGTAGACACTTTAGATTTTTATCATGAGTTTATTTTATCAGTTCCTATACTTGATATAATTTTCAAAGTATTTTGACTCGTTTTGAAGAGTTACTGAAATTTTCAATTTTCAGTTTATGCAAGATTTTCTTTATAAGCTTTTAAAGTTCAAATTTTGACATAATTTATCAAATTTAAAATCTACAAATCATTTTGTAGATAAAAATTTATAAAATGTTGAACTTTTATAGCTAAGGGTTGAGAATTAAAAACAAGGTTGAAGTAAGTATTTAATTCGGCAACCAAAAAGTCTAAAAAATATACATAAACACTATAAAGTTATTTGGAGTTGAAATTTGGATGAAATTAAATAACCAAGAATAATGAATATAGTTACTTTGTTGTAATTTTATAATATTAATTCAACTTACCGACTACCGTATTAATAATAAGTCATAACTCATAACAATATAAATATACCTAATATAAAATATCCACACTGACAAACTGTCACCGGTCAGAATCATTTTTCGTATACAATTCTATTATATCATTGAATTCAAATTTAATACCATCCATTATACAGTGACCTGCTGGTATTGTAACCTGCTGGCTACTGTACAGCAGAGCTATATCCATTTTTTTTGGTTTAAGGTTTTCGTAGACTTGAGCTTTCTCTATACTCTACCCATATCTATTGTAACTCTACCTATAATACCTGTTGTATTTAACTACAATATAATATTATACGGCTTATGCCACATCATTTTCATAAACTATATATCACATTTAAATATATATTTTATAATTTGACAATATTGAAGAGTTGAATTATAGAAATCATAGTAACGAAATGTATTTCTATAATATTTTAGAAGTGCGACAAGTAACTGTACATCAAGTTTCAGTGGCTATGCAGTCTATGCCTAAACCGTCGTCGCCGATGCCTAGCAAACGAACCTCGGTTATGGTGGAAAGTCCTGATCGGTCAGCCACCACTAGTAACGAAACCGGTGAGCAAATATACCTACTATAATAGTAATAGTAATTATATTATATATATTATATTATTATTACATTTATTATTATAGTTGATATATTATTAGACTTGGGGAGGGGGTAGTGTGTCTGACGTTCCTTTTTTTATACGAATTCTAAATTCAAATTTGCAAACTATTTGTATTCAAAATGTATTAAATGCTCAATTTGTATACCTAAGAAAATCTTGAAAAATGTATAACTGGTTCCTCGCAAGTAGTTAATTTTGGAACCAAAAAATCTAAATAAATATACATATAAACAATTAATTTTTTTAGACATTTTAAGTTTACATTTGGACTAAATGAGATATTTATGAGAAGAATACAAATTTTTGTTATTTTTTTGTTATTCAAAAATATGTTTCACGACTTAGATTCAAATAGATTTGATACTTTAATATATTATATTCAAAATTTAAAAACATTTAGATTCATATGCTATTGCTTTTTTATACCATAAATCTACATTCATATTGTTCTATGGTAAGGCGGTATTGACTGAAAAGTTAATAACGATCATATTTGATATAAAATATATATATATATATGATTATAGTATTATAATTTATAATAAACAATAAACAATAAATAATAATAATATAATAAATGCAATGGTTTCTGCAAAAGTTTGATTAACTTACTGCAATACTAATGGAAAAAAAAAATAACTATTATAAATTATAAAATATATTGTGTAACTACTAGTCGTCAGCAATACTATATGTCTTTGCTTAGAATCGTTTTTGTAGGTATATGCAATGATTTATAATCAATGAATTCAAATTTCACTCATAAGTCATAACACACACCTTACAGTGTCTTACACAATGACGAGATACACTCGACACCTATACTGTACTGCAGAGCGGTTATCTACCTACTTTCCCCCTTTTTACATAATACTTTGAGTATAATATTATACTATAAATATATTATATTGTATATATTTGTATTTTATATGATAATACATTGAATAAAAGAAAGTATAATTTATTTATTTTTATTTTAAGAGGACGTTGCACCCGCATGTGTCTCTCCGTCTTACCAATGTACAAAAACTGTTTTGCGCGGGAAAGAACCGAAAATGCTACAATTATAACTAAGAAACGAAATTTTCACCACATAAAAAGGAGAAATTTGGCTGTGCAATATCGTTTTAATTTTTTCGTTATCAGTACTTACTAAATATTAAAAAAGTTATTAAAATTTGAAAAACACAAATAATAATAGATTTCGAAACAATATGAACTTTTTTCGTATAAGTGATATCAAAAAAATAAAAACAATATTGCACATCCATTGTTCTCCTTTATATGTGGTGAAAATGTCGTTTCTTAGTTATGACTGTAGCCTTTTCGTTTCTTTCCCTCTCCGTAACGTTTTTGCCATGCCATACGTGTGTAAGACGGAGACCACAAATGCAGGTCCTCTTAACGGTACGTTGTCATTAGGTTTATTATAACCATCTGTGGTCACAGTGGAGTAGTCAGGATCATGAAATGGTGGTAGGAGGAGGGGGTGAGTATAAATAAAACCAAGTGTCTACAGTTTTCGTGTATAAAATATTAGGGAAAAAAATATCAATGGTGTGGGGAGGGGCTTAAACACTCAAACCCCAATTGCTACGCCACTTGTCCGTGGACATGATTTGATAGACGAACTTGGTAAAAAAGGCATTAGAATAGGAAGTAGGCATTTGATGGATGACCTAGGCCACTAGGCAAGTATTGATTTTAAAGTGGCTGAGCGCATGTCCAAGCCCGCTGAAATCGTGTTGATGGATATTTATCATTATAATACAGTGTTAAGATCACTATTTTTATATTTTATAGTCATACTTACTAAAGGTAGGTACAGGTACTATATTGTCAAAATAATATAGAGGAACTATAAGAACGTGATATTTTTAATACTGTAGATACTATACTATAGTACAATAGATCCTATAATATATTATTTAAAGCAGGTATAGACTATAATATATATTTATTTTTTTGTATAACTTTTGTCTTAAAAATGTTGAATGATCAAAATTCAAAACTATTAATTTATATATATTTTTTGGTTAGTAAAATATGTATAATTCAAATACTGACAATTAGAAACATGGCTTTAATTTTTTTTTTTCCAGGTATAATTTGTATTAAAAGGAAGCAGAGAGAAATTGCAGTTTAATAATAATACAATTAAAACTATGTTAATTTTATTCAAATGTCCCTAAAAAGCTACGTGTCAATCAAGGCTGGATGGGTTTTCATATAGAAGTGAGTCTTAAATGGTTTGATATTGAAAAATGAATCTTATTTATTTTTAAAAACCCCTTCAAAATATTAATAATTCTACATATTTTATAACAAAAAAGTAAATAAATACTGGACGAGGTTATGCTTGATGTTTTATTAAAGTATATATAAAACTAAATATGTTAAGTTTTCCACAAGGTATAAATACAGTTATTTTTCTATAAAAAAATAATTTATTTTTATATTATTGTTTCAAGAGGGAGAAACGGTTTCAAAGGATTTTAGTACTTCATAATATGTCGCATTGTAACTCCAATATTTGATGTTTTTGTACCATGCGCACTACAACGCTGCAAATAATTATTTAACGATAATCTAGAACAATAAACTTAAAATCATAGAATGTCTTGTCTTGTACAATAAATGTTGTTCTCGGTGGTTTTTAATATTTTACTTTCTTGTCACAGAAAAATGCTTTTTTTAAATGTTACATTCGAATTAGAAATTTTAAACTTTTTTTATTATTCAAAATTATGTAGTAGAAAATTATATCTTTATACAAATGATTGTCAATAGACTGATTTAAGGGAAAAAATTTGTTTTATTTTATGAAACCTGCACATATAATATTATTAGACTTATTTTATATCAGTTTTAGTTGAACGCTAATTTTATTCCTTCCATCCTCAACAATTTTAAATTTTAAATCTATTGTACCTATTCGCTTATATTATTATTATTTTTTTATGTCTACCTAAATGTATTGTACGTGGTTGATATAAAAACATCCAGATACAATTGTTTGATATATTAATGCAGATATCTATATATATATACCATATAGACAAACTACAGCGAAGTGCAGATTTAACTATAACAGACGCATTCAATGGGTACATAAAAATAAAATAGTTAATACATGTTGAAAACAAAATAAGATGTGATAGTTAATAATATAATATAGACACAGCACTGCATATTATTCGCCCTTCAATATCGTTCATTAAAATAAACGTTTAAGAAATCCATATAGTTATTAATACTTTTAATTAAATTTTCTTACATATAAATACTGCTAGTTAAATGATCTTTACACAAAATTTGTATTTATTGTTGTATAATTTTTTTGAGAGAGATTTTACTCCAAGTACGGTATGGAAAGTAGGTGAGAGCTGTTAGGTGGTGGCGCGTTTTTCCGCTCCTCCGATGTTAGTGGCGCAAAGTAAACTTGGTTGCCATTGGGTGTCTGGGTGTTCTTTCCGTCGCCGCAACTCGTATGGGGCGGTCGTCTCTGGAATAATGCACTTTAATAGTAGATTTAACTGGAGTAGTGCTTTTTTCTATCTTTAACTATTATACACTCAAATAGCGAATCATTATATTATATTATATTATTGTGACGCATATATAACATCCGACTAGGTAAGTTATTAAAATATATAAAACAATTATTTTTATTTTTTAAATTAAGCACAACATGCGTAGGCATCTAATTCCAATTTATTATGATTTATAAGTCAATATTTTTATTATTTTATTATTTCTAAATAAACTATTAATATATTATTAAAACAATAAATGGCATTTCATTTAAATAACATACTATAACCTATATTATAGGTAACTACTCATGTACCTAAGTGACTCGAGTGAATGATGTAGGAATAGTTTGAAATTTGTATTCTAATTTTTAAGACACTTTATTAATACTTGTTAATTTATATGTTATATTTGATAATTGATCCTAAAATGATTAAAATACATTATGACATAATTATTTTCAAAAATTTACGAATTTACGAATTTTATATTTTTATCGATAGTTCTAATCCACGAATTTATCTAACTTTTTTCAAGGTTTTTTGAAAAAAAAAGTGTTTGAAAGAATTCATTCATTAAATACCTATCAAATTATTTTATTTAGTTTGAATTGTAAACATTATTTATGCTTAAACTGTATTTAAATTTAACACTAATTAATTAATTAATTTTTGTTAAATAATAATTACAGTCTTATACAGATAACATATTTATTAATTATTTTTTTTATTAAATGCGTCATTTACACAATTTTTAATTTTATACTGTTAGTCTAGGTTTTTACATAATTCTATAACTATTATTTTCTGTTTCATAATTTTCATAAGTTTTATAATGTTTCAAAAAATATTAATAGAGACATCTGATACCAATATGAGCGTAGAATAGTGTCTACAAACCACACTCACGACTCACCACATATGACAGTCTCTCTGTCAATTGCTTAAACATTTTATCACAATTTTTAAATGAAATTGTGGTCTATTTTTCGTAACCAAACTTCAGAAATAAGAAAACCAATAAATCTGTTTGCATTAAATTATTTTTTGTTTTTTTTTTTTTACATTGTTGAATGTAATCTATGCTTGTATCATGTATTTTCCGAACTTATTAACACTTAGGAATAGACTAATAAATAATAATAATATTATTATTTTAGTTTTCAATGTGTTAAAAATGTATGACATACAAACAAACATTTTCACAATTTTTAATAAAATGAATATTATACATAATAATAAGTTAGGTTATTTATTTTAGTATTAGCATTTTATATAATTACGGCATTTAAAATGTACAAATTTCTTATTTATACATATACACAGTGTGTTAAACGTTTTCTTTTATAAGTCAAGTATAGGTACTGTTAGGCTGAACATTAAAGGTGGCATTTGAACGTAATAATATCTGCAGTTTCCGGAGTATATGCTTTTAATTTGAAGATTATTTAAACTAAAACAAAACTAAATAAAAAAGATTTCCCAATTGGTGTAAAGAACTTAATAAATTAATAATTATTGTTTGTTTTTTTGAATTGACATCGATATAGGTTAACCACGACCAATAATATTTATCACCGATTATTACTTCAAGTTCTAAATTCAGTGGAATACCTACTTATATATTATGTACCCATATTTCGTATTTTATGTAACATAAAATGTTTAATTTAGTTGTTTAAAACTGACCAAAACTAGAGTTTTGTTCAGTATAATATATATTTTTCGATTCATATAATCTTTCAAACCCATAAGCCAATGAGAAAATTCTAACCGGGAAATGGTCGAGAATTTAGAATAAAAAACGATATGAATATCTCACACATACAGGGATACCTACTTTTTACGACAAGTCATAATGGCGTTATAAAAATGTATGAATTAATAAAATGTACTATTGTACTGTTTATGTTGTATTAACGTTTAAATCATAACGAAGGGTCGTCGTTTTCATAGTATTATAAATAATATTAGTGCGTACTGTGTAGTGCGTATAATACGTCTATATAATATATATTATATAGATATATGTTAATAATTTCATCACCGTATATAGCGTAGGTAATATTATGTACTTTTTTGTTATTGTTATGATAAACTTTTTTTTTTTTTACCGCTACGCAGAGCGATGATAATAATATTATTGTTTTGGGTCTTACACACGCACGTTTAAATTATCAGAACACACAGCTACACTTAGTGCGCACGTAATGTATGTTACCTGGTATTGGTTTGTATTTTAATATACATACATATTATGTTATATTATTATGTTTGAAATGTGCCCCACGGCGATTTTCGATTATATGAACTCTGCCGGTGATTGCTGCTGGTCGGCTTATGTCACAAACGTGAATAATATTCGCCCGCACCATAAACCCATACGCGAGTAGCTTCACAGTGTGATATCATATGTGTGTATATAACGCACAACAACAACGTACCTGCAATTGGTGCTACAATGTTTGTGTGTGTTTTATAAAATCCACACCAAGGAGCGGGTACAACGCATGACATATTAATTCGCAGTTATATTATAATACACGCCTCGCCCTCGCGGTAGGTTGCGTATATAATAATGGGTATTACGCATAACAATAATATCATAATTTATATGTAGTTAAAATGTTAGAGGTATAGGTACCAGCGGATGTCGCGCACCGCGGTGGCGCCAGAGCAATTAAAATAATATAAAAAAACTAATATATAAATATCAAAGCGGTGACAATAATAATAATAATAATAGAAAAACGATTTGTCAACACCCCGGGCCGCGTGATGTGTGTTATGTGTTTGATCAATATGATATAACATTATTATAATGTGCACAAACACGTACTATATGGTAATTCGTAGGCAGTCGAAGGTGGTACACGGGTGACAATTTAATGCGAAACGATTTCGATAATAATAATAATAATAATA
>WHPZ01578847.1:0-17260 GCA_016617965.1 Macrosiphum rosae | reverse complement strand
ATATATATATAATTATATTGTTAGATATAAAAGTCCAATACTTTGTATCATAACATAATATAGCACCGATATAAACAAAACAAAAGTACACTTTTATGAAAAAAAAACCCGAAACGTGCAATTTTGTGCAACATAAAACTTTCTTTAAATTAATCTACATCTCTTGATTTGGATTTGTAGCTTGTTTCTATTGAATTATAGAACATGCCATAAAAAGATGCAATTGCACAGGAATCCGGTCTTTAGTTATCACCTAGCCTTCTTATGTGAACAAAATATTATACAATTTAGGATAGGTAATACCTTAGATCATATACTATGGATGGAGCCAAAACGTATGATTTTGTTGCCGATATAACGACGAGTCACCGAATTAGATGATCGATGTGCACAAGCGCAATGCAACTCATTGCATAATTATCCATAGGTACAATAGGTATCTGTGGATAAATATGGAAGAAATCACGTTGCGCATGCGCATATCGACGATCGACCACTTAATTCAGTGACTCGTCACTGAAATCGGCAGCGTTTTTTTGTATTGATTTAATACGCTGTTGCTCCATCCATAGTATATGATCCAAGGGTAATACACAACAAGTTATTTAGTAGGTAGATGTAATCAAGTATTAAATTATAAACCAATGTTACCTAATTAATGTTTTGTTTTATTTATAAATAAACAATAAAATTATTATATATATTTCATATGTAGTAAAATATTATTGTAAGTACGATTTTTGCTAACTATGATAAATGTTTGCAATATGAATACTACTTATATTCTAAACTAAAAATCACATTTATAGTATATTTAAACAAAAATGTATACAACCAAATTCAGAGTAAGTTAAAATTATTTATCAATTAGGTACTATATAGGCTTATAGACAATCAGCTGTTGTTGCTGTTGCAACGATAACTGAATATCCATGCTGTTTTAACTTTTAATCACTGCGCTTCATAAAATATTAAGATATCAAAACACAATCATATCTAGCAGGGCCTAAAATTAAGATATTTTGCTACTGCACACTTAATTCCACACCAAAATATTTTAAAATAATGAACATAGACCTACTAGTGCACATGTCACATATAAGTGTTATAACTTCATTGGATTATTGTTTTTGATATTTTTTAATAATAAGTTATAATAAATACAATCTAAAATAATCTTCTATTAAAGTCCTTGATACCCATAATAATAAGGGTGATAAAATATATGACTAAACATTTTAAAATTAATATACTAAATAGCTTGGGTTAATATACTTATTAGTTATTATATTATAAGCCACCCAGAATATGGTGTAGCCGGAATTATTTTTAGTGTTAAGAATTTTAAACTAATACAATATGCTAATTAGTAATTTTCAATAATCAATATTGAATATTCATCAAATAAAAATTTATAAAAGCCGAAAATAAGTACTGCTTACTTTTAAATTTGCTACTGCACATTTAATATTAGCTACTGCACACAATTTTAGGCCCTGGTATCAAGGAACAAAGGTAGAGGAAATATAACCTCACTTATAAAACAAATTAAATCATTTTATTTCCTATTTTCTGTGCATTTTGCTGACCTTCTTTTGAACAAACTATATCATTTATAGTGTCGAATTAAAACTATGAATTAAAATAAAAAATATTAATTTATTATGTTTGAACTTTGAATATATATTGTTCTATATACTTTAGCTACACCAAGTAAGTATATTTTTAGAAATTAATGAAAAAGTATAGATTATACACATATATTAATAAACCAGAGTGGACATCCAAACACGAAATAAATACAGAACTTAGCTACCTCATAAAATAACAACTCCATCAGAAATATACAAAAGATACTTTTTTTTAGGTTACCTATTTAATAAGTTTTGTATCAGACAGTTACTTATAATATTTTGTGTGTCTTGTTTAAATTATTTTTAGTAAAAAAGATGACCATAGATCGAGTGAAAAATTTAAAATCACGTATGCTATTTTATATTTATTATTTATCTGTAGTATAGATATTTTAGAGCATTAAATCTGTAATATCTTCCGTGTATCTCTACTTAATTTCAAACATCTATATTACACACATTATGTATGTCTATCAATTATCATACAATATAATCATTGATTATAAATACCTACTATACTAATACATTAGCTACTTATAATTAACCATATATGCCCAACGACAGCGGTTCATAAATCATAACGGCCTCATTCATTTTTTGTGATGTCTGTGATCAATCTATGGTATATTTTATAATCAATGATATAACGTATATTATTCAATATAGGGGATGTACAATGTACATAAAGCACACAATCTTATTGAATATCAATAAACTTTGGAAAACATTATTTGATTGAATTTATTCCTCTTATAATTTTTCCTTTCTATTTACGTATACCTGTAAATGTAATATTAAGAAAACAAAAAAATATTAAAAAACTGCTTATTTAAAATATCAACTAGGTTGAATTTAAACTGAATGGAAAGATTTAGAAATTTTTTACTACCTACCTACAGTATAAGGATTATAGAGTAACTAAAGTTGTCTCATAATATATTCGGAATTCAGAACTTTTAATCCCTATATAATACTGACACATTAACTTAATATAGGCATTATATTATATTAATGTTCACAGCCTATTTATTAAAGTACGAAGGCTACAATTTTTATGTATTGAGAATGAAAAATATGGGTAAGTTATTTAATTTACGAATTTATTGTTTTGAATTGTATACATACCTACCATATTACAATATAACATGAATTACATTTTTAATAATCTTAGTTTTGAATTTTAAATATAATTGACTTTTTAACATAATTGTCGGTATTATTATCGAAATTTTTATATTTTAATGAATAACTATCAATTTTTACAAGGAACATAATAATGAGAACATCAACATAAGAGTTTGTCAAAAACTTTCATATATCTAATATATTGATTAATTAATTTCAAATTTTTTTCTTCAGACATAATACCGTTTCATTTTGATTTTTTAAGAAAGAAATTTGGTGTATTTGAGGGTAAGGAATTTTTTAGTCATTATTAAAACTACAGTTTTTTATAATCAATAGTTTACAAATTTATAAGCCACTTGTAAAATCAAAAATTGCATAAATTCATAAAATAATATTATATGAGTCTTAAACATGCTTGGTTAAACAACATGTATTATATTATCATGTATTCATGTTACTATCGTTATAACTTATAAGTTTTTAATTTTTATACTAATTTCATACTTATAGTCTATAGATTATTACCTATGAAGCTCATTAATAGAGTTACACCAACACAATATTTTTCTCACAAGAAAAGTATTTCTTACTTTAAGAAAGTATTTCTGGATACTGTCAAATATTTTCAAATGTTTTATAAATATTTTGTTCATTATAAATCAACTAAACCGGTTTACATGTTTCTTACGTTAATTTTATAGAGTATTTTTAACTGTATAATTTGGTGTACCTAATTATAATATAATACTTATCTGTTTCTTTGTCGAAGTATTTGAATTTTCGGTTGAGAAAACATATCACCCGGAGTACGACAAGGTATAGTGTCCTCGTATCTACTTTATACTTACTTTACACAGGTGACGTTCCAACCAATAACTATTCAATGCTAGCCTTGTTTGCCAATTACATAGCAATAATGACATCTGGTGAACACCAGCACATTGCTACAGACCAACTTCAATGGTTATTCAACGATTTTCCAAATGAACGAAACGTTAGAAAATCAAAACTATCAGTGACAAATCGGTGTACGTAAATTATATTTATAGGCTAGTATTGTTTGATCAACATTCAACAGATCATCCCACAGAACGATTCTGAAACGTATCTAAGAATACACCTTGACTACTTGACTCACGAATCAACGGATTACATCATGTTCGTAAGAAAAATCTGCAAATTAAGGAGAAAATGAGAATAAGGATTGTTGGAAGACACTCCGAACTAAACCTCACAGCAAACGTCTATTGTAGGTAGTAGGTACATAGTAATGATTAAACCAATATGGACATAATATGGAAAACAACTGTAGGGTTGTATCAGTTAGTCCAAAATTGAGACTATTCACCACTGCCAAAACATTATACTCCATACTATTGATGCAGCATAGCAGTACGACAAAGATATTGACATCACCCACCAAAATTTGATGATGACCTCCGACCAGAACGACATTATTAAGTCTGCACCCAACATCCCTCTCAATTAAACTATTCGATAAATCTCAAGACATAAATCGTTTCAAATGCCATATACCATAATATTATGATTTAGTACAAAATATTAGACTAAGACGGGGGCCTCCCCACAGGAGTGATAACCCGAACATGTTTTGTATATATCTACCAAAAATATTTATTTATTTAATAGTTATGTACACCTTTGAAATAAATTGTTAAAGACCCATTGATGATTGGTCGTTATAGTACCAAAACCTTCGGTTATATTTAGAATAATATATGTATTTGACATTTGAGTACTTAAAAGTTAAAACATATTTGAATATTTTTATTCAGATATTTTTACTCAAATACTTTAAATGACTGCCAATTGTATTATAAACTCATTGTACATTATTATTTGAAGTATTTTTAATGAAATATAATTGTGTTATTAATTTATTATGTTTTCAGGCTGGAAACAAGTAACAATTTTTGAGGAATTGGGAGTTGTTTTCAAAAGAGTTGTAACTACCCATGATGTATCTACCATAGATGATTTAAGTTAATGTTATAGGCTCGGGCACGTTGAGCTTAATTTACACTGCAATTTCGAGTTACAAAATTATTAGTTATTACTTATTACTATTGATACTTTGATTTAAATATCCTAACAGAGCCATATAATTAATTTTGGATTTATTTTGATGTACCTAAATATATAATATTATTATAATATTAAAATTAATATTTAATTAATTAAAATTATAATTCTTTAACTGCTGAAAATATGTTGTCATTGTATTAATTTTAACTATTAAACTTCTGGATTATTTTTTCAAATTTATCTGTTAACCTAAAATTATTAGAATATAACTGTTTTATCGTCATAAAAAGGCTACCTACAAAGGTATTTGAAATAATATAATCATTGAATATGAACTTGATGCCTGTAAGAAAATTGGTGGGCTTGGAATTGTTATCAGGTACAAAAATGGTATTCCTTATTTTTCATCAACCGTTGCGATAAGCGAGTTCCACTACTCAAAATAATTCTTCCCCAACTGCCCCATCAAAAAACTAATTTGGATGGAGAGTCCGTTCATCGCTTATGTTTGTCAACATAAACTACTACCGTCTCAACTTGTATATATTGTGCCCGCTATAAATTACATTTAATTGCTATTTTGAATTTATTAACAAATATTCTAATAATGTATCAATCAACCCAAATACCCCTGTTATCCCACCCACTGTTATAAATAGCCCCTTGAGCTTATCTACTTTTAAAATATTTTACCAGAATGTACGTGGCTTAAGGACTAAATTGACGAATTTTAAAAGTGTTATCCCTATGTTCCACTCCTATGATGCCATTATCCTTACAGAAACATGGTTAATTCCTGATATTCCCGTATTATATAAAACGATATAAAAAAAAATTTAACATTTATTATATAAATCCAATCAAAGTTAATTATTCATTTAAGTATTCACTTCAGTCGTGTTTACTGACATTCCCATGTACTTCAAAATACGTATTATATATTTATATTGATTCAATAGTAGGCCGATACTAATTTAGAAAAATAATACCTACATAACCAAGAAACCCACTATAAAATAATATAAAAAATCCCTGTGTGTCAGTACCCACGCCAGAAAGGAGGCTCATGTCCCCGGCATCCCCACTTTGAGCTTTCGTAAAAAAAACTTGGCCGATCGTTTATACCGATTTGGACCTCAAAAATCGTTGTTTGTACTGAAAGTTTTAAGTTGGGGGTGCTGGGCGTTTATGAAGTTGGCCCCCCGACTATGTTCAATAGACATCAGACCAATTTCAACATTTAGTAACCTTTTAGTAACTAACTGTAACCGACATCAAACAATTTGTAACCAAACAGTTTCCGAGAAAACTTAATTTCCATTTCGGAGGGGTAACATTTTATTAACTTACAATATCTGATACATGACATTTTTACAATCTTCCAATTATATTTGACTTCGAGTCTTCAAACATATGTTTATATGAAGATGTTCGATGAAAAAAAAATACTAATTTACTTCAAAATGATTTTATATGTTTTATATTTTCTACTAGAAAATTCATGGGTTATCAACTTAAGGAATTTACATAGTTTGAAACAGAATTAAGATCTTATCTTTATTTATTATTATTATCTATACTGAAGACAACAATTTATGTTTAAAAAAAAAACCTTGATTTAATGTAACAAATCTTAATAGAAATTAAAAAAACTTAATAAAAAAATCTATATTCAATTATTCAATATTTTTATTAAAAACATTCGGAATTACGTACGCACCTCACAGGGTCTGAAATCCACCACCGGTAGCGTAGCCAGGATTTTTTTAGCGGGGGGTGTTTTTTTTTTGTAACACAGTGTAACTTGTGAAGGATTTCACGCTCAATAAATCTAGTCATAAATTGTTTTAATAAATTATAATATAGATAACAATAGATTATTGACACATCTGGCAGTGCTGTACACAGACACTGCCTGTAAAGTGTAAACGCAAGGTAATTATAAAATCACTATGTAGAGAAGACAATGTTTCTTCTCTACACCGTGTATAAAATAATAAAATAATTTAATGATAATGATTATTATCACCAGTGAAGTAGATAACCCAAATTCCATATCATGGTGAAGTGTAGGTAAATATTTTAATACGACTGTAATTATCCGATCGTGTCCCATTATGTTGATCCCTAACAAAAATGTGTGGGTTATCTTTATACTTTTTTTTTTTTTTTATTAATTATCCCGCGGCAACTAGGGCCATTGGGAGGGGGGTTGGTACTGTAGGTTTTTAACGGTAGGTGTGTTACACGTGGGTGTATTTTTGGCAGAATTTTGAATGGGGCACCTGTAGGTTTCTGCCATGCCCCGGAGTGGGGGATGGCGGCACTTGTTTTCCGGACACCGTGACTTGCCCGGAGAAAAATGCCGCCCAGTGGTCGAGAATCGAACCCGCGACTGCCAGCGCCGCAGCCGACGCGTTAGACCGCTCGGCCACCTCGTCCCCCTATCTTTATATTATAATTGTTGAATGTTAGTTGTTAAAATACTATATCCGTATGTTAATTATGGGGCGACTACCTATTCAATTCCCGTCGACATTTTTTTTTATGTTTTTGTGTTGAATTTTATAGGTACTGTTGAGCTTTCTCCACGCCTTCCAATAAACTCCACCAGTTATTTTAACTTAATCCCTTGTTTTTTTTAATTAACTTCTTTACACTTTGTTTTAAAAATCTTACAGCCTTCTTCACCAGTATGGTGTTTTACACGTCATAAGTATTAGGTTGGCGATCTATGATATATTGCCGGGGCGTCAGTAACCATAATGTTACAAGTAAAAAGTAAAATAATAAATTGTATCAACTTATTGTACTTTTATTGAATTATATTTTTTTTTGTGTTATAAGAACAAATAACAATACCAGTTGAGAAAATTATACAAACCTTGAAACCTACTACTACTACTATACGACTTTTACTTTTTGGAAACCCGTGACACAGCAACTAGCAAGAAGGACAGTGCTATGATGTTGGCGGGTTACCTAGTTTTCCTCTTTTTCACTTTTGACCCCTCAAAGTAGAAACCAACTAGATTATTCACTTTCCTAACAGAAATAATACTGAAGTTGAAAACCAAATAATTATTTCTACTACAAAAATATTTAAACCCAAAAAATACAAAAAAAAAATTGAAAAATCAATATATTTATTGGAGCGTTCAGAAACTAAAAACTTAAAAACATGTTTTGATTTGGCACACCTACAAACGTTGTTCAATTGCTTCTTTTACCCCTCCACCCTTTTTTGCATGGTTTACAAAAAACAAATATCGTATAACGCCTGTATAGTTTACACAACTGTGCTAGACCTAAAACATAACAAAATATATCGTAACCAGTTTACAATAAGTTTATACAATTTAGTATTTTTCTATTTTTCTTACAGAAAGGATCACGATATTTTCTTATATAATAATGATTTAAATTTATAGTTTTTACATTTTTATGATAATCGTCGAGGTGTCCAATTCAATCAATCAAAATTATGCTGTGATATATAGTAATGAATTTTATTTTATATATTCAATATTTTATTCTTATGAGTAGTTTTAAATAATATCACCTTGGAATTAGACGTTATAGATTCTAAGTTGAGTTGACAAATGTATTAATATTTGATTTTTCAAATAATGTGTTTTTTTTTTGGTGTCTTAAGAGTTAAGAGGACGTGCTATACCACGATATACCCACTTATTGTCTCCGTCTTACAAATGTACAACATAGCCAAAACGGTTTTGAGTATAACAAGTTTACTTTCTCTCTCTCTTGTTTATAGTACAAATGTACAATTACCAAATTTCCACAACGCACAAGGAAGAATTTTAACAGTGACTTACAAAACTACCAAATTATATTGCCTCATAAAATAAAATAAAACGCCCACTATAAGCATAGAAGATTTAAACTAGCAAACAGGAATGATATACAAAAAAAAACCTCATCTTGGAAAAAGGGCCAGTTTCAATGAAAATAAACAATGGGTGATAGGTGATTGAAATTTATTTCAGTTGTTTAGACGCCAAATATATAAAATCAAATGAAACTAGCCAAGTGATAGGCAATAAAATTAAAAGAAAATTTAATAAAATACATATCGTATTTTTATTTTATTAAAACTCGTTATAACAATTTTTTCCAGGCTATATTTTAAATGATTTTAAAGAGCACAAAAACAATAAAAACGCAAAACAAAAGTGCAAAAACCTTTGAAGATTAGGTAAATAGATTATTTATTTTATTGAAATTAAACAGAAACAAAAAGGCATAAAACATAAACATAATATACAAAAATTATACCTACTTTATATTATTAAGTCTTGAAAGTAATATTTATTTTATTATTATTATTTTATTTTATTACTATAAATATTGTGATTACTAAATATTATAGGTATCTCATTTATGTTTGAATATTTTTCTCTTTAGATGAACCTTGCTTTACTGATATGGAGGAATTTTCTAACGGTGTTTATTCTTACATGTCATATCGGTCAAATATTTGTCAATGTTAGTATTTCCACGTACCTATACATATATAAATAAATGTTATAGCTTGATCATATAATCTATCAATAACATTTTTAGATGTTTGAATGTTTCTCTTAAAATAATATGTATTATATAATTTTTTTAAACTGAGCTAATTTTTGAGACTAGGTGTATCCTAATAAGTATAGAAATTATTGACAAATTACAAGAATTTTCACTTTTGTTGACTTTAATGATAAATTAAGAACTTACCTATTTTAAGGGGGCTCCAGTCGGTCGTGTTTTAAGGAAATTAATATAGGCAATATAACATGAGGACATTAAAATGAATTGTAAGTGTGTGCAAAGTAAATGAACATTAGTATGTGTGAGTTTAATCTGTAATCGTTTTCGGTCAATATTTCCTTGAAATGTCCTGAATGAAACATTAGGCATCTGGTTTAAAATTTAAATATACAAGCTTATTGCAATAGTACCCCTACTACATCATTTTATCACGTTAAGGAATTAAAATGGAATTAAAATGGAGGACGTATACTGGCTATACTATGATATTATATGCTATGATATGTACTGTAGGTACCCTTACGTTGCCAATTTATTTTTTTTTGATAACAATATGGGCTATGTGAAATAGCCTTGTATATTTAAACCATGATTTAAGCACGGTACATAGGTCGTTATTTATATTCGTCGGCAATTAACTTACGTACGCGCCGGCATTGATGGAGATTTTAAATTATGATCAACTTTTTTCAATTTAAAATGAGCGGTTTTTAGACCAATAAGCTAGACAAGACTGGGGAAATTTTGTTTGACGGATTTTAATTTTGAAAACGGATTATGTTTGTTTAAAAAGTTTATACTAGGTTTTAATATTCCAATTATTGTTAGTGTCATGATTAATACTATAAATACAAAAATATCATATTTTTTATTCTTGGATATCACAGCTGAAAAAATAAATATTCAAAATCGCCTCTGACATAACCTAGTAAAATTATTAATCAATCATAATCCGTTTTCAAAAATAAAATCCGCCAAAACAAATTCCTCCAGTTTTGTCTAGCTTACTGGTCTAAAAGTCACTTTTTTTTCATCGACTGGAGCCTCTTAAGTAAAACCTTATAGACCAATTGTGTTTATAAAAATTTGTTTATTCAATTAATTTTGGGAAACATCATTTTCTATATTAAAAATTGATTCAAATGATATCTAGTATTTTTCAAAATTATTAATAAAGTACTAACTCAGGTGAAAAATGAAAAAAAGGTATTTTAAAATTTTAAAATTGTATAGTATGTAATATAAATTGTACAGTAAGTTATTTTAACTTAATATTTCATACACAATAAAATGTAAGACACATAAATTAAGTTTTTAAAAGTAATATTCATTACAAAAATATCATATATAATATATTCTCATAATATATAATAACTATACACACGTGTAATGGTGAGGATGGGGGTAGGGGGTAGGTGAAGGGATAAACACATCCCAGTAGAGATAAGTGGACCCACTAAACCATTTTTATTTGAACACATAAAAAATATTTACTTGTACCTATACTAACGTTTTAGTATTAGTTTATTACTAATAGTATTCATTATACCATTATAACAGGTGGGTAACCCTGGCACCCCAATGTTCGAATTTTTTATTTTTTTTTTTTAACCATTAATTGTACTATAATTTGTACCAGTTTGTACCAACATTTTCAGAATTTGTACCTAAATATTTCCCCTAGAAAAAAATCAATTTTTTTTCCCCTCAATCCAATTGGCTACCACATCATCTACGCGGCACCCCACAGGACCGCATCACTATTAGGGCCCGTATTGCAATAGTCGATTACACTTCAATGCCTATGACAAGGCAAATTAAATAACGCGGACAAAATAAAAAAAAGGATTTAGAAGTTCATTGAAATTTAAAATATTTTAATTGACATTTCTACTCAACATAATTTCTAGCCAAGTAAATAAATTATTGAAACAAAATAAGTGTACCTACTTTAATTCAATTTATTCATGATATCACATCTTTATAGTAATTAAAAATCTGTTTTTTTTTTACTTAGCTTTTTTTCACGAAGTTTGAAGAAGTGTTGCGATATAATATTTATCTGTCAATAAATAACTAAATGTATACATAATTCTATGTACTGCTAATCATCTATACAACTCATAACTTTATTTTTATTTTATAAAGTTATTTATATGTAAGTATAAAAAAAAATTCATTTATTTTTTAGTTGTACCACCACCATCATCATCCCCAATGCGATATTATGAATACAACGTACACGTAACAACAACATTGGGTAAGATTTTATTTATCAACCATTTTATTTTAAATAAAGTATAATTTGGTATTTTTTATTTTAGTGCTTTGTTTATTTTACTTGTAATAATCACAAAAAATAAGTTCTTCTAAAATGTGTTGATGGTCAGTAATTACATCGTTAACTTATTTTTACACTTGAAGAAAGACGGACCTTTTGAATTGCATACTTTATAATATTTATATAAACAAATAAACAGTGCAATTTTAAGAACTATTTTCCTGTCTTATGTGTGGTCAATTTTGCAGCATTGCTGTATTGTATGATCTCCTCGTCTTTAAGACCCACAAATAACTTTAGAGATTGTCTAGCACAATAGTTCACTGTTTTTATGCTTTCAAACTGCATACTCCTTACAAGCCGCTTTTACAATCTTTTGCGTAATAACGGATAACTCTTATTTTATTTCTGTATAAAATGTACTTGTTTATTTCCATTAGGTATATGAATGAATTATATATTTTACAATAGGTGGGAGGGGTCCGAAAGCCAGCTGGTCATCAGAATCCCCGTACAAAAATGTTATCTCTTTACATGGTTAGATACAATTTATGGGATGGGGAGGAGGCTTAACACATCAGGCCCGCTTATAAAAGTGGCGTCCACTCTATGAGCATCATCCGGTATGCGTGACCGTAACAAGAGCTCTTGGGAGGTCTATGTATGTATAGTTGTTCTGAGAAGGACAATTTTCATGTATTTCCCTTGGTTATCCGACAGTATTAGCCGGATGAGTTCAGCTTGGGCGTCGTTGGAGCCGGTGTCCCCGTCGGTCTTGGTGAACTATTACGGCGTTGCTTGTATTTACGGCTTGACGCGGATTGTTAGCACTTCGAGGACTTCGTCAGATGTCTATGGGTGAGACAATGCTGATAACCGATTAGCCCTGAGTGATACTAACAAGGTACACGCCGTTAGTCGTATGGTATAGGCAACCCGGAGCTTGCGGAAGTTTTGAGTTGGACTATTGGTGCTATTAGCATTTAGAAGTTGATTTGACGATTTACATAATTTTCTGTGATTGTAGTTCTATTGCTGATGTCGGAGATGTAGTTATGAGGGGATTGTTGTATTTTAATTTTGACGGAGTTAATTAGTGACTGAATGTGATCCTTGATAAGTGTAAGGCCAATGGAGTGGCAAAGCGCTCAGTTGTTCACAAATCATGGTTGTCCAGTGATTTGGCGGAGAGAGGTGGATTGGAGCCTTTCGAGCTTGGGCCATCTGTTGTTTGAACTGTTGGAAGCCTAGATAGGTGACGGAACGGATGTTAGTCTTGTATAAGAAGCATTTAGTGTTAATGCTTAAAGTTGGGCTAGATAGCATGGGATATAAAGAGTGTTTGACTGCTTTGGATTTGTTAATAGTGGAGTTGATATGTTTGAAAAAATTTAGCTTTTGGTCAACATGAACACCGATTTATTTCATGGAGGTGGACCATTTGATGCTGGTGTTTTTGATTTTGGGCTGGATGGAGTTTGAGGTTATTTGTGAGAGTACATTACTGCAGTGGCTTTGAGAGGATTTATTGAGATTTTCCAGTCGTGGAACCTCCTTTCAGCTACGTCGATCTGCAGTTGTAATTTTTTTGGTGGCAGCGTCGTTGGAAGTGCTGTTGGCGTAGAATATAGAGTGTCGTCAGCGAAGAGTGCGGTTTTGCAACTGGGATGAGATGGCAGATTATTTATGTTCAGGCAGAATAGGTTTGGAGCGAGGCAGGAGCCTTGAGGCACTCCTGCTAGGATTTTGCGTAGAGTGGATAGTTTGCCTTCAATTTTAATTTGAAAATGTCAGGAAGGAAGTAATGATTGAAATTGTACTTCCAAAAAGTATCATCAAGAAGAGCGGCCTTGTGCCTTGGATCAAAAGTGAGGTTGCCTGCTGTGAGGGTGAGATGGTGGAGGTTTACGAAGCAGTGCCCGATTGAGTTTGAAGAAGCGAGACCAGACATTGGGGCCTTCGTTCAGAGAGCCGAGGAGATTGCTCCATTGATTATTGAGATGTTCTGCCATGAGTTGTTTGACTTAAGTGGTTTGGCGGTTGAAGGAGGTTTTGGCGTTCGGGTCCATGGGATCTTTGCTTGCGAGATCGTAGGCGGCGTTTCAGACTAATTTCGAGCTGCAGCTGTTTGGGTAGAACTCTGGGGCCTTCTTGAGATGCAGATGGAGAGGTGTGGGTGGCTATGCCGTGCGACATAATTGACGTTAGGTTTTTGATCACTGGACGATGAGTGGGTGACGGAGTCCATGAACAGCTGGAATGCGGCCCAATCGGTGACGTGTTTAGGTGCAAGGGGGAGGGGGGCACGAGGATGCCATGGTTGAGTGGAGTTCGAGTACAACTGGAGTGTGGTCTGAAGAGAGGTCAGATGGCAGGTTTGCGATGTGATAGTGAATGTTTTTGGCTTTGATGATGGCGATGTCTAAGATGTCTGGACTGTGGTTGGGGGTGTTTAGGTAGTGTGTTGGAGTGATTGGAAAAGCGGCTGTTAGATCACTTCTAGAGTTGATGAATCAGGCTAGAGTGTTGCCGGCCGTGTTGGTCCTCCTACTGAGCCATAGCTGGTGTTTGCTGTTTAAGTCACCTGCTACGATTCTGTTGCAGTGTCCAGTAAAGCAGTGAGATCGGATGGAAGAAGTATGTTGGTCGGTCTTTTGTATGCAGCAACCAGGCGGAGGACAGAGTTGTTGAGTTGTATGTGCATCGTGAATTGTTCTAAGGATGTGATTTGAACGGTGATGAGGTGATAAGTGTACATTTTGTGCACGAGTATAGCGGTGCCGTCTCCAGCTGAGTGGCCGGGGATTTGAGGGCAATTTGAGGTGTATGTGAAGAAGTTTGGAATGTTGATTGAATGTTGACCAGTGAGGTGGGTCTCGTTGAGAAGCAGAATGTCGATTTTTTGTTGTTGAACGAAGTCTACGAGTTCAAGGCGCCTCCGTGTGACGCCTTGGCAATTCCAGAATAATATGCGGGTGTTACTCATGTTGAAGGCTGGTGAGAATGAGTGGCAGAATGGTCAGCAGGGCGATCCCTGTCTTTCACCTTCATTTTTTACGAGGAAAGATTGGAAAAGATGGTGGTGAGTTGAGAGGCCCAGGATTCTGAGTCAGTGGAGACTGCAGTGTCATTTGTGGTTATGGAGGCGTATGTGCTGAGGTTGGCCGGAGAAGCTTGACTGGTCGGTAGACTCGTGGGGCAGAAGAAAGTGGGTTGACTGATGAAGATGATGATGTTTGAGTGACTATTTTTGAAGTGTTGAGGCTAGTGGGACGTCTTCTATCATTTTCTTGAATAAGTGAAGCGCAGTTCTTGTAGTTGGCGGTGTGAGATTCGAGACAATTGGTGCACGTAGGTGGTACATCGAGGGTCTTTGGACAGTTTTTGGCCAAGTGACCCTGAGCGCATTTGACGCACCCAGGAGTGTATCCGCAGTGAAGGCTAGAGTGTCCGAACCTCTGGCAGGAGTAGCATTGGGCGGGGTTGGTGGATTTGAATGGTTCAATTTTTTAGGGCTATGTAGAAAAGAGAGTGTTCGTTGAAAATTTGTTTGGTGGAAGGCGATTAGGCAAGAACCACCATGTGAAGAGGGAATTTGAGAGTTGCATTGCCGAATTGACGAACTGATTTAACGTCGTATCTTTTGGCTTTGAGTTCATCCGAGACCTCCAGTTTGGTGATGTCCGAGAGTAGGCCGCGGATGACAATTTTGATTGTTCTTTCCTCTGGAGATGAACAGTGTGGAATTCAGTATCGTATTTGTGAAGATATTTTTAAACAATTCTAAATAGTTCAATATCAATGCACTGGAGTTTAATAGAGTGGTTTTTAGATGCCTTGGCTTGAATGCTATCAAGTGGAACAGCAGATATAAGTTTAGCTGCGGCTTTGCGCCAAGCGGAGCCTTGGATGAAGATCGGTGGATTTTTTAGAGCTGAAGGTGGTAGTGGTGAGGTGGTAATAGGCTCAGAGTCAGCTATGCGAAAATTGATGATTGTTTCCGATGCAGCTCTAGCCTGACTAGCCGGCCCAGATGACGGAGATGGATTGAACGATGTAGCCGGAGGGTGACTGGATGATTGAGAGCCCGAGTCTGACGTGATACATGATGAGCCCGACAAGCACTCCGAGTTCGAAGAAAGGGTGACGGTGGAACTGAACGTTGTCGTTGTACGTCCTGCATCGGCGGTGGTGAAAAAGCCATGTTGCAGGTTTTTTTGGGTTGGTGAGTGGAGGAGTCTGGTTCCTTTTGTCACCGGCTCTGCGGTTGCCCATAATGTTCTGTGCTGAATATGTCGTTGAGTGAGATTTGGTAGGCAGGGGTGGGGTACGTTACCGTACGTCGGGCCCGCTTAAGTAAGTGGCGTCCGTTCCGTAGGTACCGACCGGGTAGCGTGGCTTAAGAAAGCGCGCAGGGGTGGCTAGTTTGGAGCTCTGAACGCTGGACGTAGTCTGGGTTGAACGTCCATTGCGGAACGCACCGGTATATATACCCATTCACCGCTGTATTCTGGTTTCTTATAGGCTGACAACCCTTTGGTTGGACAATTCCAACTACCCTCGTTTCGACGGTCACTTGTTTATAATGGTTTTGTTTTCCATCGGCAGAATCCATATATCTGTCAAAAGTCTCATGTCTCCTTCCATCTGATACTATATGTTGGCCATCAGAATGCCCGTTGTGTGTAAGATGTGTGTATTTGTCCCGTAACAGCTTGTTAGTGAACTTTGGAAATTTGTAGCTAGCGCGCTTACAATAATATGATCTTGTATTTTAATTGTTCCATGAAAGGTGTTCTTGGCCTTCAGCTTCCAGGTTTGCCTTCAAATTTCCCTTTATAATCGTAGTTATCCGAGAACTCTTCACTCTTCCTTATTAAAGTTTCGATACATGTTTTTCTCACCAACCTCAGTGTATTCTATATTGAGTTTTGAGTATTCATTCTATTAAAAACCTTAAAATGTTTACCTTTTCTGTCCATGGAATTTTGAAAGTAATTCTCCAACACCATACTTCGTAAGTCAATATTTTAGCTTTCTCTGCTTTCATTATATTCTATTTGTCTACTTCATATAAATCTACAAACCACATAAGCTTTTTATTTGTGCTTTCCTGGTTTCCAGATTTACTGCATTTGAAGTGAAAATGTTTTTCTTTCTATATTATACTTACCATAACTATATGGGTTTTCCCATCATTTGTGATTTTACAACCCAGGTATGTGAATCTTTTGACTGTCTCCTATAATATTCCATATAAAACTATGTTTGAGTCTAAATTCTGCATGTAGTATATCAGAACATTAGTCTTCAGTTGATCTAATTTCATGCAGTATTCTTTTAAAATATCATTAATTTTATCTTATCTTCTTCGCTTTCGTAATTCTTAAAAATCATATTTATTATCAGCGATACTGAACATTTGTGAAAGAATTCCGCTTACTTTTACATCACCAATGATTTATTCACTTACTTCCTTTAAAGTTCCTTCTTTGTGTAGGTTGAAGAAGGTAGGTGATATACTTCACCATTGTCTAACTCCATTAGCAAACTCAGCCGCCACTTGATTATTGTATTTTTCGACTTTTATAACTGCCATTTCGTTAATTTACAGATT
>WHPZ01578836.1:0-32365 GCA_016617965.1 Macrosiphum rosae | reverse complement strand
GACATAGTATGAACTGCATATTTGAAACTTTTAAAAATAAATTCCTGAATATTTTATTCAACAAAATATAGTGACTTTTTATAATCAATTAAAGTATTTTGATTTTATAATTTTGTAAGAACATAGTAATACCTATTATGTAATGGGATTTTCCATTTATCGGAATACAAACAATTTCAGATGCATAAATAATGTTTATAT
Organism: Macrosiphum rosae; assembly: GCA_016617965.1. Lineage (NCBI taxonomy): Eukaryota > Metazoa > Arthropoda > Insecta > Hemiptera > Aphididae > Macrosiphum > Macrosiphum rosae. The sequence continues at coordinate 32,164 of WHPZ01578836.1, read as the reverse complement.
TTCCGAAGTTTTTGATACAATCCATTATTATTTAACATTATATTATAATATATGATTTAATGATTAGAAAATAGTGACCAAACCAGTTAAGAAAAAATGCCATTATGATTTCGTAGTTTTAAATTATTATAAGTATAACCCGTAGTTTTAAAAACTAAGAATTTGTTTGCCGTTTTTAAATAATTTATAGAATAAGTTGTTGCATAGATAAAGTTAGAAGTAAAAAGTTTTAAAATCTGTCTGAGAAAAATTATTTTTATTTTTATATGAATTTAATGAATATAAATACAGTCGTTTATACGAATTAAATTTCAATACTTGATATTAACTAATAGATTGAGTGTATGCCAATTTCATGTCATAAATTATATGCATTGTGTATGACAATAGACGAAATTACAAATTAGGTAACCATCAAAATTTCTTAGTTTAACGATGTAATACGCTGAAGCCTGGAAACAATTATTTATATGATTTTGACATTTGTTCAATAAAAACACCAAAAACGTATTAATAGCGAATTTGAGTAACTGTAAGGCATATTTAGATAAGTGGATATTAAAACAATAAAAACACATATTGTGCAATGTATGTATATCATTATCAAAATTATAAGGAAAGATGGTTTAAGAAGGTTACCTAGATGTCACACCTTGATTACGACCTAGATCAATGTTACATTCGTTTGCATCTTCAATTACGACTCAATAATTTATTACTATCATGTCATTATTGAATACATTATAAACGTCGACGATAAACAATATTATTCTTTATAAGCCGATGGGTACCCGTGTTAATTTATAAACGAGTTTTTAAACAAAAAAATTAATCTTTAGTTTGTGTGAAAAGTAATATGAATACATTAGCGTATAATTTAAACATATTCTTCAATAAATATAGTTACTACCTGTTACATCATTATCTATTGAAGAATTTTTACTTAGATAAACGATAGATTAGGATGTTAAAACCTGTATATAGGTATATCATAAATTAAAATATAGTCATTCTTAATAATTCATACTCCCTACACTAGTACCTACCTATATTATACTAACATAAATTATAATAACCATTTAGTACCTATATTTGAAATTTTATTTTATTTAATTAAAGTATTTTTCAATAAATTTATCATTTAAAAGAAAAATTATAATGAATATTATACGATTAACAGAACCTGCAAGATGATTATACCCGACTTCAGACAATATCCGATGGTAGGTAAATAATAATCCGTGCTTGAATAATAACGTAATTTTTTTTAATATATAGGTAATAGGTTTAATGTAAAAGTTGTAAATTTTAAGAATAGCTTATGTTATAACGTAAGTACAAATGATAATAAGTTAATAAAATAATTACATAATTATGTAATAACCTATACATGTATAATTAATTTAAATACAATATATTATACTAATTGCTTAATAAAAATGAATCGAACAAATAAACCATGAATAATAAAATACAAAAAAACGAGGTATGTATCTAATATCTATACAAAAAATTATTCAAATTAATATCAAAAAAAAAAAAAAGCAAATTTAATATTATTAAATGTATACCTTCATTATTTCTTGGTGTAACTAAATTTTCTTATGTGTGAAACAATACGTTTAAAACCAACGAAACTTTATTCATTTTTTTTTTCAAACAATTTCAAGTCTTTCTTTTCCGTTTTACTCACTGTATAAAATATTATACAAACATGTCGAATTATAGGCATATATTTTTACGAAAGAAAATAGTTAAACGCGATCGTAGTACTATTTTGTTGATCCGTGTTATTTGCACTGGCCACGGGTTTATTTGACCATAATATTATAGTTATCAATTTACATATAGCAGAAATATCTATCTTAAATTACATGACTAAACTGAACAACGACTTTATCTAAGCCATTGTCTATAGTCTATTTGTGTAAATTCTCAAATACCTAAATTGTGTTACCATATATGTATTATGAACCGCTGGCATTAGTCACACATAAATTAAAAATATTTATAAGATAATACATAATATAAATTGTCTACTATTTTTTTTTTTGTTCAATTTTTTAACAAATATAATATTGTATGGATACACTTGCGCTGATCTGCATTAACTGACAGTATACAAAATAACCAAACATTGATGTTTAAAAATATGTTACCAGTGTTGTGGTTTTTTTTTTATGTTTGCAATATTAGTGTGCAATATGCCAACGAAATAATTTGATTAGTTATAACTTATAAGTTTATATTTATTACTTTAAGTTTGGTGAAGTGGAGTAGAAAATTGAATTAAAACCTTCCATGGATGTACAACTATAGTTAAGTAATTTATTAAAGTATGTCTTTTTCATTAAAGAATATTATTCTAAGTGTAAACTTTAAACTTTAAAACGTTTCAAAATAAATGTGGGTTCAGACATTTTAAAAGATTGATATACAAATATCAATAGATGATAATCGTCATAAAATTAAAACTGTATTAAAACTACAGTAGGTATATTATGTTAAATATAATATGGAATTTGATTTTACAAATATAATTTAATAGGTATATCGAAGATCATCTTTATTATTTGATACATAGCTAATTAAATCAATATTTTTGGTAGGTACTTTTAAATCTATTATAAACAGATAAGTACTCCTAAATAAAGTAAGATTAATGGTTTTTAATTTAAACATTGTAAAATATTAATTAATAAGGTTTTAGTATTTTATATGATTAAAAAAAATAACTTTTTAGTTAAGTAATATAATATATTATATAGGTGCCTGATATATGAATCATAATTGTGTATAACGACAAGTTTAAAAATGATTATAATTATTTGTAAAATCGGACACCTAAATAACTAGGTATAAAATAATATTATTAAGTATACAACCTAGACCTAGGTGCCTATATGATATATTTTATACTCCCATATTTTAATAACTCGTATATTTTATTAGTAAAATCGAGTATATAACGACGAAAACCAATAAAAGTAAAAAATACCATAACAAACTATAAGTCTTCAAATTATCAAACATATAAATTCGTACCTAACAATAAATCGTTTTGTAACGTCGAAATAGTCAAAAATATCATCGACTATTCAAAACGAAAAACAAATCCGTTTAATGTTCTAACAATATAAGTGCAATCGGTTAAAAAAAAAACCTCATTTTCTTTATGCCGTTCTAATATGGTTTTTTCAAAATCTCTGAACGATAAATCTTCCGATCAGGTACACTATATATAAAACTACTCGACAACAATAGTATACATAGGTACTCACGTTTGTACGCGGTCTCGAAAACATCTTGCCGTTCATCGCGTCCGGATGCTCGTATGGGTTATCCTGCTGGAACCCGAACGACCGGAGCTATGTTGCGTTCGCGTGCGTGAATGTGTATATTTTTATTGTAAATGTTATGTGCGAGACGACGCGGCAGACGAGAGTGAACGTGTACCTCAGTGTGTGTGTGGGTATGTGCGATAACAATCGCGGGTGCGTTGTTTGCGGACTGGTTTGTTCCGGCGTAAAGAGTACGAACCGTTGGTGTTTCGGTCTTATATATAGCGAAAGCCGGACCGGTCTGCACCGGGAGACTTTAACGCCGCCGCCGCGGCCAAAACGAAGATGACGACGACGGCGACGACGGCCGCGGCGGCGGCGGTGGTAGGTACGAGCGAAACGAAAAAAAAAAAAAAATCATACGATAAAAACCGTATTACGTATGAGCCCGGGGTCCAGCGGTCAAGGTCCCGCGGATGCCGCGTTTGACCCCGGACACGGATTATTTTTTTCTTCACGATCGGTGGAAACTGGAAATCCCATATCAAGTCGAATGCGATTATTATAATATAATATTTTATACGGGCCCGCGTGTGCCGTGCAACACATTTTATGCATAATATTATATGATATACCAATGTAGTCGGACCTACATTACATTGGCTACCCATATTATAATATTAGGTATGACAAAATAACGCCAAAAATATAAAAATGCGTATAATTTGCCACAAAAAATCCATAGTTTTGTTCATTAAATAATAAACGCTTAAAACACTTCTATTATTTTGTAAAATTAATTTTCACTACATGCTTACAGTAAAGATTACCCGATAATGTTATGACACAAAAACTCTATCGTACTCATCATAATATACATCAATATTGTGTATTCAGATTACGTTATATACGTTTGGCTTTTTTTTAACGATGTACGTCTATAGTTCTAAATTTTATATCTGGGATGAAGCACACGGGTGCCAGAGATTTTGGTGCTTGTGTTTGATAAATTACATTTTTTTTCTTATCTCGTTTTAGCGTATAAGTCGTTCACTAATTATATTGTGCAGTTTGCACTCACACAGACATACAGTCACATTCTGTTACCAGTTGTAGTGTGCAAAATGCAATCGTTATAAATTACTATAGTTCTTTGTTTATATACCTATATACTTAATACTTATACATAATATTATTATGTGCAATTACATAAATCGTCTGTAACAATTTATTGAACTCGCCGCTAGACTATGCGTTTATGCGTGCCAAAAAACATCTTTCAATATTGTTTTCTCCGATAAAAATGATTACTACAATATGATATTGTGTTGCGGTGGTATAAATGCGTGGGCAGAATAATAAGATTTTGTGTTTCTATAGGCATTTTTAGATGCTCGTCTCTGCGTTTTTAAGTGTTGGATTGTATTTATATATCTAACTAAATACGTGGTATGATATGGACTAGACTATGGGAGAGCAATTAATAATAATTATCGTAATTAATCGTCTTGTTCGAATAATGTTCTTGAGCACACATTTATGGTTGAATTAATTATTCATAAAACTGTAAGCATTCTTAAAAATCTATAGATAATAATATTTTATAATACGAATACGTCGTGTTTAGTTATTACTATAATGAAACAAAGAAATTGCATTTTAAATATTTTAACACAAAATCACGAGTTATATCACGTCATATTAAATGTAAAAATAAAGAACATCATAATAGCTGGTACCTATATAGTATATAAATTAATTGATTTAACTAAAATTTAAATATTCAATACTCTCAAAATAATTTAAAGCACGATTTTCAAGATTTTTTGAATAATAAAATATTTTAAAATATTATTACCATACGACTATTAACCTTATTTTAAAATGTCAAGTTTATTTCCACAGATAGCGAATATATTTTCAAATATAATATTGGTTAAATACTACCCATCAAAATATCTTTGAAAATTAAATCACAGCCTCAAAATTTTAACTAAAGACATTTTAAGAAAATACTAAAGAAAATAAGGGAAAATATTTTACTATATACAGGCCACAGGGTAATTCACCAAGCATGCTCATTGCTCACCGCCGTTTTCTTCAATAATGCAGTTATTTAAAATCTGATTTTTGGAATTTTTAAATATAGGTGGTTAAAAACCAAATTTTAAAATTCTTGAGATTTTTACGTACTACTTAACAAATGTCTTATGGATATATATACTTCAGATTTTTTCGAATGATAACCCTTATTTTACACTGTAAAATATTTAGTGGATTCTTTTTCTGAACATTCTAACGTATCAGAATCAAAAATTTGAACGTATAGTTTGTAGTAGTTTTTAGTTATTTGACTTCAATTATTAAGAAATAAGGATAAAGGGTTTCGAATATATGGAGCCTATGAAGATTTGAAATTAGTATTGGCCCAACAAATAATACTTTATTGTTATTTATAGAAAAAAAAAACTAAAAAAATTGAAAAATTAAAATATCCGTAGACAACTCGAAAAGAGTCAAAATATTTTTAAAATTGTATGGTTTATAGAAAATTTTAATATAAACTTTCAGTGAAATTTTCATGAATCTAAAGTTATTCGTTTTTGAATTACAACAAAATAAAGAAATTGCTACATGAGAAATCGAGTGAATATAAAATGTTAAAAAAATTTGAATTTCAAATGCTCATAAAAATTTAATTTTACTTTCTTATAGACATTTTTTTTTTTTGATAAAGGTAGAAAAACTTACGAGGAAGCTTCTGTTCAATTTTTTATCTTAGGTAAAAAAGAAAAATTTTAACGAATTCTTAACTCAAAATAATTAGCTAATTCTCGTGATTTTTCAATAGTTTGTAAATTTTTGAACTTTAAATGCTCATAAAAAAAAACTGTTACTAAGGATTTTTAATATATTTCAAATGCCATTGTAACAATATAGTAGGAGCCTTGTATTAAATTTTCAAGCTTTTTTAACCAACAAATACAATTTTATTGATATTTCTAGAAAAAAAAACTAAAAAAAAAATGGAAAATGAAAATGTTCTTAAGCAGTTCAAAACAAATCTAATATTTTGAAAATTTTATCGTGTATAGAATATGTAAATATAAACAACCAGTAGAAATTTCATATATCTACGTTCATTTCTTTTAGAGTTACACCAAAAACCAAAATCGATTTTTTGTAAAACCAATTTTGTGTAAAAATTCCCGTTTTTCATTAATTTTGATGTGGTTTTTCTCGGTGCTTGTGAAAACTATTGGGAATTTTAAAATTTCACTTTCCGAATGCACCAACTAGATTAACTTTCCTACCCAACAAGATACTGTTGAAGAAAATCGAAGCAGTTTTACTGCCCCAAACCGTGATGACGGACACAGAAATAAATTTGAAAAAAAAACACACATCATTGTAAAATCAATACATTCATCGTTTCACTCAGAATTTAAAATTGTGTTATAAAAATATAAAATAGAAGTAAAATTAAATTTAGTATTTATTATATTTGGGCTTTTTCACAAATTATTTATATTGATCATTAATATTAATGGCTAAAATATTGAAATCACCATAGCCCCCATATCTTTTAAACCCATTAGGTAGGTACCATGAACACAAAGTTAAATAACTCAAAAACTAATCGTACGAATTTTGATTCTGATACGTGAAAAATTTCAAAAAAATTATCCACTGTATAATTTACAGTTAAAAGGGGGTATTTTCATTTGAAAAATAGAAGTTTTTATCCCTATTATGTCTTAATAGAAGTATTTAAAAAATAAGAATTTGAATAACTGAATTATTGAAGAAAAAAGGGAGATCGTGTGATCATATATCGATGATAATTTGCGATAGTACATATTATTAAGTTTAATATTTCTCAATTTTCAAAAAAAAACCTTCAATGATTTTAAGTTAACTTAACGAGCTTCCGCTGTATTTAGGTTATTTTCTCGAAGCTACTGAAATAGTCCAGTACAATAGGATTATTTCAAAAACATTTTGTGACAAAATCTGCATATACAAAAAACGAATAAAAAATATATCTGTATAACTTAGTTTTTTATTAAAAGTTTTTTTTTCACTTTAATAAACTTATTACGGATGACTACATTTATAACCATTTTCATGTTTTATTAAAACCAATTATGTATAGTAAATTAATAAGCACTACAAATATAATAATTATACAAATTATCGCTATTTATTTATTTTTTTATTTATTAAATTTCTAAAATTGTAGTGATTTATCTTGACTATTATGGGATATAAATATTACAATTTTGTTATCAATTACTAATAATATAATAATCAGCTACTTAAATAGTTGATGCTTCATTTATTTTTGAATTATTAGTTTAAACAATCTTGTGCGTTTCTAATTACCTGTTCATGTATATGAGGCATGATGTAAAACATCGGTTGCACATGGTTTTTCTTTACATTTAATGATGTGTTAATGTGTTATGAACCTTCGTATTAAATTAACTATATAAGACATCGTTGCGTAGCTTCAGGTTTCAGTATACCAAATAGAAGTAAAACGTGCGTTGATCCGCGAGTGGACATATTTCAATTTCTTTTAAATGATTATTAAGATTCTTAGTGCTTTATGAATAAAAAAAAATGAAATGTACCTAACCGTAAATATAGCAAAACTCTTTGCATGCTGATTTTCAACCGAAAAATGTACATTATTCATGTCAAATACAATCCGTGACTTTATTCTTAAGTACGCAAAATGTTGCCCTAAATATTATGTTATATTAACATCATTTTATATTCAGGAATTGCACTATAAAGTATTAAAATAATTACTATTATTTTAAAAAATGAGTAAACTTACGTTGCTGTTAAAATGATACTGTTTCGACAAAATAATACAAAATAATGAATGGAAGAGGAACGACTATAATTAATATGTAATCATTTATAAAACGCGAGTTTATTAATATTATGTTTATGAATCCACAAAATATAATATTATACGCTGTAGACCAATGTAGTATTAGTATAACATCATGTTAATTAACTAAGCATGAGAAAATACCTGTGCGTTTGGAACACGTGAAAAATAACTACCTACATCAAATGTAATATTACTATACGTTCGTAACTTATAAAACATACACACACAGTATGTTAACTGAATTGTGTCGTGCATTGTATTTTAAAACTTGTCGGAATAGAATGCATATAGAATATATTATTACAATAAAAAAAAAAAAAAAAATGTAATAATAATAAAATACAACAATATGTGTACACAACTTGTATGCACATATTATAATTACACAATTACAAACATTAAATGATATCATATTATATATTATGATTTATAATTGCCAGAAATTAAACTCACAAATTCATCGGAGTGAAATGTCATTGGAATACAATAATATCATATTTTACTTCAATGGAATAGGTGGTGGGTATGACTCTCACAAGACATTTCACATATTATTTTGTCACTTGAATCACGCTACACTGACATTTACTGCTGCTATCTCAGTCCTCACACAGACTGGCTTACGGTAAAAAATTAATAAAAAAAAACTGTTGGCTCCTTTTTTCCATTACGGTGGATTTAACGGCAAAATGTAGAACACGTAAAATCACTATATTATTGTTATGTTATAAAAGGAAACGCGAATATCTCTGGGTATATTATATAAATGCGCCATATGTATAAATATTACTAGCTATCTCACGGCAGATTTTTGATTTTTTTTTTTTTTTTAATTTTAAACAAGATATAATTATAATTCATAACTGGGAAAGTTATTTTTAATATATTTTTAAAGCAAATTTTATTTTTATTTAGATACCTTCAGGGGTGTTGCAGGAGTATTATACGGTAAAACATTTGTTTACCGACGTAACGTATGTCTCTAAAAAATATTATCTTATTGAATATAATTTTTTTAAACAATGGTGGTGTCAAAATAAAATATTTAATATACCCAAATAATATTATTAAGTAGGTATTACTGGTAATAAATTTGCATTTTCGCGTTTGTATATAATATATATATTATATAAATATATTTTGTTTATGCAATATTCTAAAATTTGAAAGGAATAACCTGTTAAATACCAAATGTGTGATTTCATGTATATGAGATGTAATCATCAGATGAACACTAGCGGAAATCAAAACTATAAATCATAATATTATATTAAAAGCTGTGATTATTTTTTTATATTTAAGCATAATATTAGACGAGTCATCTTTGCTGTTGTATAATTTATTTTAGTGGCTTAAGCTACCTATACTAAAATATTAATTTATCATATTTTATAATTCCCGTATTATTTGGGATACAGAAAATAAAATCCAGACGGGTTAGAGGTGTTGAGCGCCAGAACATTATTCTTGGTTTTTGTTCATCGTGCAGGCGCCAGGGTATAGGTAGTGGTGAATACGGGTTCAGAATTTAAAATTCAATAAGGACATATATTTTTTAAATTCATAAAACGAGTGTGAACACATTTTCAGCTATAGTCTTCTATTTTTATTTACAGTTTTGTAGCTTTTACTTGTCGTGAGCATAACCACTATACAAGTTGATTAAAATACCACCGTCAAGGATCGATTTTGGAGTAGGTACCTCTACATGCAACTATTATAGAACTTTTCGAAAAAGTTTCTACACAAGACGACGAAAATAATCATCGTCAAACCAATAAATCGGTCCTCTCGTCGTGATAAAAAAAAAAAAAAGGAATAATCACATTACAATATTATAGTAATATGTTAAAATAATAATATTGAAAATCATTTGAGACGATAATACCTATTATATATCTTTCAATAATTTATTAGTATATTTGAATCTAGATTACAAGTGGTCTTGAACTAACGCCGCTTTGGAACCAACTATTTATGAATGATTTATTACTAGTTTACACCGGGCATATTTTAATATATTGACATAATATTATGGTCTATATTCAGATAATCTATAGTAGTGATATGGCATTACATTCACCATTTCGTTGTTACGAAATTCCTTCATATCGTTGAATGTTAATTTTTTTTCTAAATTTATTTATTAGTCACCATAACACCATAAAAGTGATTGCGTCCACTTCTCCAATAATAAGTCATTGTTAATAGTTTAAACTTTATATATTTTGTATTTGATACTATTGTTATGACGTGTTCGTTGTTTAAATATTATGAATACTGTAGTGATAAATAGTTTCGAGGATTTAATATAGTTTCAACGGTTAAATAATTGTTTTGCGTGTGGTCACGCTGAAATAATTAGATAATGAAATACGAGGAAAATAATATCTTAGTTGTTTTCAAAATATATTATATTTTAGGCGGAAACAAAGACTTTTCTTTCTTTATTTATACATTTATTTTCAAAGGTAACGTTGATATTAAAAATATTCACCGTCCGTGTGAACAAAACTTTAGTTTTTGACGGCCTCATCTATAATCATTTTGTGTTGAGTATTTATTCAAGGGCGGACGAAATTGAAACCTCCGTTGGATTCTAGATTTCAATCGAGATTTATGAATTCAATATGATAGAATAAACTTTTACACACTATCATCATTTGAAATAACATTAATTAATATTGAAGATGGTTATCAAGCTAAATTTTGTTCCTTGATGTCTAGCTCCGCAGTAAATTAAAAATACATTTTTATTCCTTTTATTTGCTCCGTACAAAATGCACCTACCTTTGTAGAAACCGCACATGATGTGCTATATCAGAGAGTGGGTTTATCCTTGTAGCCAAAAACAAAATGTTCAAATACCCTTACTACAGCTACTTGGTATTTTTATACATTTATGTACATCTACATGACGTGTAATATTGTAAAATTAAAAGAGAGTTATTCAAAGAAATGTATGAATCAGCAATAAGCACATAATATAACTGCAGCCTTACATATATGGTATTATAAGGTTGAACACGAGCATTTTTCTAACTTGAGATCATTTTACGATGCTTTTAACATTCATCTAAAAATACAAACAATCGACCAAAACGTCAGTGATTTGCGATATATGTTTCAAGAGTTAAAAAATAATAATAGTTTATACCCGCACATCTGCAGATTCCTATTTTTGATAGGGAAGAATAATAATTGTATTACCTACCTATATAATATACACTCAAAAATGATATTTCTTGACGTTGTTATTCAGTGTCGCTGTTTCTATTTATAGTAGTCGTCCGTCGAAGGCCAAGACATTTTTAACATATTTTCAAGTATTTCTATTAAAATAATAAAAAACCAATTATTATATTTTTCGTTGGTAAGTATATTATTACGAGTTACGACAAATGGAATCTATAATATGACGATCTATATCGCTTGATTATAGCTACGCGAACGTTATGGTGTTAATAAAATAATATGTCTTCCCCAATCAAGCCTTCGAGCTATCCGCAGTTACTTAACTTGTAAAAATACGTACCTACGTATTACACTTTTAAATATATTTTCCACTCGAAAAAAAACTTGTTTTTTATTTTTACTTCATTATCGATTTATGACCCGACATAAATGAAAAGTACAGTATTGCATATTATACCTGGTATACCTATACCTATGATGATAGTAGGTACAAGATGAAGAGATGCACAATCTATACGAACGTCGAACATCAGTCGCGTGGGTATAAACTGAATTCATGAATTCAAAATGAAACATAACCAAATATGTGTAATATTAGTTATTACCTAATAAAATAATATTATATCTATTAGTTTTTTTAAGCCGTTGACGTCGCTATCATAACGGTAAACGAGTGTGTTTATATCACGTAACATAAACGACGGTAGACGTATGAAATATTAATAGAATATTAAGCTAATTTAATACCAATAAAAGCATATTTTTTGGACAATGATGGCGGGACGTCTCCCAGAGAGTGTTGACCAAAGAGTGTGTAATATTACGCATTTAAAAATATTAACGACGGTATTAATAATTATACATTGGTTAGCATATTATAGCAATGGAAGTCGTGACGGACACGAACGACGAGCGACGTCTGCAGATGGACACAACTACAGGATAGATACTACATATATATTATAACTTATAACGTATTCCATCTACGTGGTGTAGAAACCAAGACAAATAATATGAATTTAATACAACATAATATGTTATTAAAAATAGTCAATAACCTTAATGTTACCTACAATATATTATTATCTGTGTACGATTGTGTACCTACTAGATTACTAATTATCAATCATCATAGTATAAGTAAAAATGTATTGCCTACTAACAATAATATTATTGGTAATTAATTATTATTATAAATCAATATATTATGTTGTACCGATACATAATATTTTGATTCTGTAAATGTATAACTTTATAATCGAAAAATATTTTACAATTTAGTTATAAATACGAATTTATCATGTATTTCTGAAGTGTCTTTATATAAATTGAATATCGTATCAAATGGTAGTTTTGAAAATTCTTTTTTCAATTTTTACAATTGTTTCATGAAACGCAAAAATTAATAAAATAATCGTTGAAAAATGCCAACCAAGTTTTTACCAAGCTCTGCTCGAAATCGGTTTTTAACGAACTCAATGATTTATTATTGGTTTCAAATTGAATTAAAAAACATCTTATACAGAGTAAAAAGTACGCCAACAATGTCAAAACAAAAACAAAATGCTAAGCTTTTTTTAAAAAAAAATATCTGATCGATAGTTAATTTTTATGTATATACGTATTGCACATTTACACGTAACATATTCTCATATTGCATAGTATAAATTATGTAAGGCGATAGATATATTCTGTAGAATACTTTTTATAGAAGTTATAAATATTTAAATTTAACATAATTAATTGTATTAAGTATTTTTTTTTTTATTATTATTCTTGAAATGTATTTGTTCCACGTTTTAAAATTAAAAACGTTGGAATATTTGTCGTGGGTATTCATAAGACATGATTAAGTTATATATTATATTTTACCTTTGAATATTTAAGAACAGAATCTTCTAACAGATTCAAAAATTAAAATGTTGAATACAATTACTATTGCTTAACATTTACAATATCACAGGGCATGAGTATTCAAATGACAATAATTATACTTTCATTCCTAAGTAAAAGAAAAGAAACTACAAACATATAAATATTATATTATTATAAAGGTACTAATTACAACACTGATGAGATAAATATTTTATTAAATTTACTCCAAAGTCAAAAATGAATAAGATTATCATCATATAGGTAACAAAAATAATATGTAATTTCGTACATATGCCTACTATTATATAACGTACCTACGAATTGTACGTGCGTGAAAATAAATAAAGAATAATACTTGAATTATTAATATTAAAAAAATATAAACTGTGTGAATTATGTACCTAGGTACTAGATATATAAATATATAATATACTTATATATCATATTATGTATTCATACCACAACAAATATTAAATACAGGTACCTAATGGCTAATTAGTAATTCAATAATAATGTTGATAATTGGTAGCAGACTAGCAGCTCATTGTTATAATTTATCAGTTTGGTATAAGTTACAGCCAAATAACTAATATCAATATTACTATCTTACAGTCGTGAATCGAGACGATCTAATTTCTATTTATAGAATGATGCTGGTATATAATTGTATTTCATATTTTAATACATACTGTATTAATCATAGTTAATAATTCAGAACTCAGAATTATGACCTGACTAAGTGTTTGTCAGATTTAAATTTATTAATACACATATTATTATTTATGTAAATAAGAATTAATATATTACGTATTATAATAATATACAATATACACAATACATATAAATGAAATATTCCCTTTATGTATTACAAGAATAACAATAACACATTTTTTAATGCCATGAAAACACATTTAGTAAGTTATAATAATACAATAATTTATTTACGCACAATCGAATGGAAAATGGAGAACTTTAAGATATTATGTATACATTATTCATGGTAGTATTACAGTTATATAATTAAAAATATTTTGTTTTAAACTCGCTTTAAAAAAAAAAAAAAATCCAATAATAATATTAAATGTATCTATATAATATTTTATTATATGGCGATGTGAACTAGCCTTGATTACAATTTAACAATAGTACAGTAATGTGTAGTATAATATTATGTACCTACTCTACCTACTTATATTGGTGATAAAAGTATATAGGTATGTATATATTTATATTCATAAATATTTTAAATGATATAGTAGAAGACATTCAATACAGTTCGTTTAGTGTTTACCGTCGTGGTAAAAAATTATAGTTGGAATTCAAGAATAGGCCACAGTGAAACAAAAAATTAAAATCTTTATTAGCATTGAAACCAATTGAATTTGCTGCATAATATGTATGAAATGTACTATAACTATTGAACTACAGTGACGGTGACATAATAGATCTGTGACAAACGAATAATAAAAAGATTTTCGTTATCGCTGCTGCAATTATATTACCATCGCATATTTTATTAGATAATATCGTTTTGATTTCTAAAACACATTTTTTTTTTTCTGCAAACAAAGAATCGTACAAGTACAATATTATAAGGACCGTGGGTTGTGACCTCTTCAATAGATCTCCGTGCGTTATGATTAAATTATTGCTGTTTTATTCGAGATGAGTTTCACAATTCGAAATTGTAATATATTCTCCAGTCGGCGTGGACATTTGACACATGGGTAGGTACCCACCTGTTACGTACGTACGGGAATTGGTTTCTCATCACACCTGTAGAGTACGGCTGTATACCGTTTATCACTCGGACAACACCACGACCCGGTCAAAAACACAATATTATAATACCGCAGCGTGACCGTCGTGGCGTTTGACCACCGCAGCGATTACAATACATATTATATTTTACAAGACAGTCGAGTTTAGGCTGGTCGCTGGTGGTGATCGAATAAAAGTTTTATTCCATGTATTATAGGTAATTATTGTTTAATTGATCGTGTCGACATAATATTATATTAATATACCTAGGTAGGTTAGACCTATATTATTAACATTATAAGGTACCTATATACTTAATGTTTTTTACTGAAAAGTTACGATTATCACAATATTAGGATACCATATTTACAAAGCTTCTGCTATGACACTATTCTGGCCTTAAATAATATCTAGTTTATTCTTATGCCCATAGTAGAGGCCTGAAATGTAATTTTTAAACTCTGAAAGGTTTTTTCTCTGGCTTATAGCTATGTACGAATGTATTTCCAATTTTTCCGTTCAATATAATGATAGCGTCAAGAATATGTTCCATACATTTAAATGCAAAAATAATAATAATATGTAGGTATCTGTTAATTGGTATGTACGTACAGCCGTGTTGGTTTCTCATTGCATACCTGTAGTGTACCGCTGTACCGTTTATCACTGGTCTCGGACGACACCGTAGTAGGGTAAAAAAAAACACAATTTATTATATCATACCACTGCAGTGTATGCAGTGTTTGACCTGCGAGGGAATTAAAATTCATATATTTTATAATACCCTTGTGTGCGTGTCGAGCCTGTAGGTGCTCGAATAAACAGGGTACACTAAACAGTGTACAGTGGTACACTTCATACTTACTTAATGTTTCCACCGGAACGTTACGATCATTACAATATGTCACTATTCAAATACCATATTACTATATTAGTATTTACGGATAGCTGTTGCTGCTGTGAGTCTATTCCGGTCTTAAATAATAATAATATACCAGCTATTATGCACAAATAGACATATTATTATGCCCATAGTCGTGGCCCGAAAGGTAATTTTTACACCGAGAAGTTTTTTTTCTCTGGTATTCAGTTATTCGTGCGACGAGGTGGTATTTCCAATTTTTCCAATTTCGAATAATGATTATAGTGCCGAAAATAATAAATATGTGTTCCATAAATCTAAATGCAATAATAATAATAATATTATGCAGTATTCCCAATGTATACGCACGCTCGGTAGTTTTCAAAAAGCCGTAAAGGCCACATGCTTGCACCCCACCGCGCAACAACAAAAGTTCGGCGACTAATGGCGGTCGCTATATAACAAAATGTTTTGCGAAAAAATATAATATACATTTGAATATCATGCTCGAGACCTTTGCAGGAATTCCACCGATCGCCGCCGCTTTCGTTCGGTGGTCATAGAGCTCCAGAAAATATTCCGGAAAATCCTACGGATAAATTCACGGCAACGAGTTGGCCACATACACACTCACTCACGATATTATTATTATTATTATTATTAATATCGTGCGGCAATAACCAGTTTTTTTATTTTGTGCGACAAATTCTTTCCGCCGGCCAAACCGTCGTCGTCGCGGGCATTTATTACTGCATGCAGTCATTGTGTTACACCATATCAATATAATATTATGGCATAGTAATAATAATAATAATATGCTATGATGGTATAGTAATAGTATAGTTGGATATTTCCTATGATAGTAAAGTAATAATAATAATAATAATATGTAATATGTGCGTATTATACGAGGTCGATGACGCGTGGTTTTAAATTTTAACATCGCTCTTTTTTGTGCACTTTTTTTTTTTTTGTATAAACGTTTTAAATAAAATATTTGTTTTAAGTGTAGGGCTATAAGTTAGACACAATTTCGGACATGTTCACTTATTAAGGTTCTACTAAAATGTATTTAGATTCCTAGTCGACTTCTACAATGCCATTTACAAAACCAATTTTAATATTTTATCAGTTTTAAAATATTGGATTTTTCGATTATAGGTAGGTAACACAAAAATAATAATACTATGTAGATCAAACTTTGTCTATATTTTCACTTTGAACAAGGAATATTAATTCAAAAATAATTTTGACGATTTGGTGCAGACGTTATTGAAATGATAATTATTGAAAATGTCTATGAATCTGTGATGTATCCATGTCACACTTTAGTCAAATCATATAAATCCGACGTTTAACATAATGGTACATTGATATTCGACAGACCACAGACAATAATAATATGTCGGTGAGAAATTGGCAAACAATACTTGAACACAAAATGTATCCAATAACATTATACAAATTATATATAATAGATAATACCTACGCAATAATTATTATAATATATTATAAAAGCCACATGACGTATTAGACAGGAAGACTATAAAATATTACAAACGACTATATTATCCAATAACTGAATTATACATTTTAAATGAATTTAAATTTAATTTTGACTGACGACTGTACATTTACCGATACTATAGAACGGCTTTTAATCAGTTTAATCAATACTGGTTGAAAGCTATTTTTTCTTTCTTTTAATAAATTGTCTATATAGTAGATGCCTTTGTGTAATATTGGACATAATCTGTGAAGAAATTCTTTATTATTTGGCATTGCAAACAAATCGTTTTTTATCCTCAACTATCCCGACCTACCAATTATTACCCTCACTGTGCACCAGACCCCAAAAACACGTTATTAAATGTTACAGTAATGCAGAGATCAACACAGCTGACAATGCATTTGAATTTTTGATACTAAGATCGAATATAACCGAAAAAAAATATTATGATATTATAAATATTATCATGAGCAAAAGCTATTTTGATCGATTTTTAGAATCCTAACACTACAATGACAAGAGTTTCTATGATAATAATATTATCTACGTCAGTTTTAATATTATTTACCATTTACATCATCATAGTATAGAAGTGGCAATATAGAATATTGGAGTGTTGGCTATGCTTGAAGAAATCCTAAGATTGGTGTTGGTATAATATAATATAGGTATAGTTTACTTATTTTTTTAAATTTTGTGCGGATTGTTGAGAGGTTGTGTAAACGAAGAGACTATACAGAGGTTTTGAAACCAGGGTTTCTAAATATTCGAATAAAGATTTTTGACTGTTATTTCTGTTATTTTGGGAATGTGGAGGTATTCGTGTGGAGAGTATTGTTTGATATGTATTTTTGGTGGGGTTGGCATTGGTAATTTAACTGAGGATTTTGTTTTGGAATATTTGCATTGTTATGTATTTGTATTATTAGCTGCAGAGCATCATATTTGTATACCACATATCATGGGATGGGTATGAGATACGCATGATAATATTATTGATACACAGATTTAAATATTTAATATTTCGTCTATTTTCTAAAACCGCGATCGACGTGTACCGTGTACTCATCGGCCAATTATATAACTGTCATGAGGAAACTTGGATTAATTTTTACAAAAACGTTCATAGACTTCGTAATTTATTCTAAAATTGAAATAAATAAATATAAACATTCTCATAAGAAACTCTGTAATAATATAAACCGAAATTGTCAACAATTGACATGTCCCCCTGCACATGAAATCCGTCCAATTATATTTTAGTTAATCAGTAACATTCAAATATCACAAAACGATGTGTGTTCAATTAATATAATATACCACAAGTAAAAATTGGAAACTTAGGTAGGTACCTATGAAAGATGTATTTTGTGCTTTGCCTTCGGAATGACAAGCAATTCTCATCAGTTTGTATACAATTAATTTCTTATTGTGGCAGTGAACCATGTTAATTGGCAATCAAAGATTACAGACGGACTGCGGTCCTCTGTGATATCATATATGTAGGACGAAGTTGGTATTCTAGCTATGTATGTCTCAGATCTTATACACAGATACTTCAGTAGAAGAAACAGCTAATTGTTTCAAACTATTTACGAAAACTCAACAATGTTATTCGTGGTCGTTTTTGGTCACAAAGTATCTATGAAGTGTATTTAATTACATCGAATAGGGAAGTTAATTAGTTTATTAATATTTAAATAAACAAAAATAATGTATAGACTGCCATGAATTGATCACTCATTTTGTCTATACCTACCTACTTTCAATAAACAATTTTCAGAAATATTATTACCGTACCTTTAAATGTTTGTATTCATTAGTACATATTTATTTATAAACTATTAATGTATAAAGTTTATGCACAATGCACTTGAATAAAAAACCTATTGTTATAAAATGCATGTCTTATAAGAAATCGTTTTTTTTTTTTAAAAAATTATATACTAACAAAAGAAACAATAGTATTTACTCGTATGAGTTGAAATCGCTTCCAAATATATCCAATGACATTATCCCATACGTAATAGTCTCACCAAAGTCATTCTTAAATTAGGTACTCAAATATTATTTATTATTTGCTATTGTTGTAATGTTTTTTTTTTTTTTTTTATCATTGTTATACGTATGTCACGTCTTTATAGTTTAAATAAGACTTATGAAAAACAAACTGTAACATTGTAAACAGTACTCAAACACTCATGAATGTTGTAAATAATTAATACTAATTATGTATGTTGATTAAACTATATACGCATGTAGTCAAATAACTTTAGCTGATGTAGGCATGTAGCCTTACAACTTTTAAACAAGAAAATTAAAAGACTTACACAGTATTAATTATATTATAGACGCACATGATGACGTCACATAATCACCTATATAATGTATCTTTTAATCTACTAAATTTGAATAATTTAATAAAAACAAAGTTGATTCTATGTGTGAAACACATAGAAGAAAACATCACATATAAATAACAAATAAGTACTAAATTCGTTTTATCATTTTTTAGCAGTTTGAACGATTAAAACGAGATGATCCTTCATATCATAAGTTTTATTTATATATCAATTGGCCCAATTTTTTTTAAGTCATTTACTATTCAAATTTTTACACAAAAAAACCAATGACAATGATATCAGTTTCCTATATTGTTGTAATTTCAAAAATATTATTAGTAAGGAATTTAAAATGTCTACTGTTGCTGTATTACATCATACATTACTAAATGTAGACACAACGACATTTTCAAGATATTTAAATTAGGTTTAAGCTATTTATAAAACCAACCTATTCACACCGTCCAACGTTATTTCCTTACAAGTTAATAACAGCTAGTATTATTACTATAGCAATATATGGCTATTATATTATAATATATTCAATTTTTTTTTGATAAAAAATATTTTAGCCTCCCGCATGACCAATTGAAAAACGAATTACTAATAGAGGTGCCGATATCACTGCCAAATAAATTAATATCCTTCAAAATATAGGCGATAGACGAATCTTTTTTCATGTACAATTATTCATCGTCGAGTTTTAAACACGTCCTTAATGGATTTTACCAGTGACCAACTCAACGACGAGATACACTCAACACCTACTACACAGCAGAGCGACTTCTAGGGTTTTTTTTTATTTTTTAAATCACAACAACCAAAAATGCATTAAAAAAATCATTCTGATCGGAGAAAATTACGCCATTCCGCATAATACGTAACTATTACGAATAAATGTTACCTAAATGGTTAGCAAACTTGTACAATTAATCGCAAACTTAATGATTGTTTGGTTCCTAAATTTATCACCTACACAAAGTACTTCGCAAGAGGTTTAATAATGTGATGTATAGGTACATTATCATTATCAATTTATGTATAACTATTGACAAGCGTACAGTAGTTTAATTGTGGATAGAAATCACGTCGTTAATATTATTATAATCATCATATAGGTATAGGCAAATTCCTCCCACTCCTTAATTGCAGAATTGCATATTAATATATGGCTTTCGTTTTATGATTTAATGGTGTGTATTTTTAAACACATATTAAAGTTAGAACATCACACAATCGTTTCGTAATGGAATGCTTTTTTTCATGTCGAAACAACTTAAATACGAATTGTCTTCTGGTTTTTTTTTATAAATGTATTTACTATATATACACTAAATATTATACTTACAATCAATCGTTGTTTTATTATTTCGACGTATGGGCTACAAGTTGTAGGCTACAACTGTAGTATATTAATATGAGTGTATTTTTTTGTTGTAGGAATACAATTGTTATATTCTATTCGACTCTTTAAACTCCATGCCCCTTGGACCGTATTTTAATATCAAAATATCTATTTTAAACTCGGAGAGATGCGATGAATGATATATTAATATAATATTATTTAAAATTACAATATTGACATATTTTGACGTACCTATTACGACGAAGTGTGTTTTTTTGTAATTTTGTATATGTCTGTCGTCACATTTTGCAGCAGTAAAAATAATTTGATTTTCAGTTTCGAGGGTAGTCACTAGTAGCAAATTGAATGTAGTTGATACTTTGTGTTGGGGGAGGTGTGAATCTTTTAAGGTCGCCTGAAGTTAAACTTTTGACGAAATTGGAAACCCACGCATAAAACAACGATTTCTCCTCAAACGATTTTTTTTATATTGTTGTAATTCAAAAACTATTGATTTCCGAAACTTGAAACTTGAAACTTGACTACAATTGCTTAAATTACGTTATTCCTTACACAATGTAATTTTCAAAATTTTTAGACAAATTTCAAGTTATTAATAGGCATTTAAAATTGTATGCTTAGTTTTTTTTCTACAAATGGTATATTTTTATGCAAGGCCAAACAACTTGACAATTTAACATAAAATCGCATATAACTTTTCCTTACAGCAATAAATAACGGTTTGAACAGTTAATTTAACTGTTTAAAAATATCTTAAATACATGGGTACAATTTTTTTTATCGGGGTTTTAATTTACCATTTGGAAAAAAATCGTCCATGGTCATGAAAATATTTGCAACTAATTTTGTAGTTAATAAATAATTACAACATTTTCAATTTTAATAGTTTATTAGGCTTAAAAATTAAATACACGATTCCTTGTAAGTTTTTACAGAAACCTAAAAATCTCAAAATTACCGATGCACAATTTTTTGTAGACAATAATGAATATTATTCAAGTTTAAATTCACGCTTTTAGTTGTTTTTTTTTGTTATTTTTCTATTATTTTATTAATTTTTTTTTTTTTTTGGTAATATTTAAGTCACGTAATAATTTTAAAGCTCAGTGTATATATTAGCATTATAAAAATATAAACATTGTAAAACATTATTTCTGACTTTCAGTAGTAAAAGGAAATCAAATTCATAAACCATAAGTGATAACTTATATTTTCAATTATCAATTAATTCAGGAATTTAATCTGACTGTCTAAAAAAATAATTACTTTCCAATATCTTTATATTAATCTTTAAAATATTATTATTCTGTTTTAATATTTTACTGTAGAATATTGAACTTTTTTTTATAATTTAAAATATTTAAATAATACGAGATAAATCGAAGATATAATAATTAAATTAAACGCATACAAATGAGAAAAAAACATCTTTATCTCACAATATTATTATAATAGCTTATAGGTTATAGCTATCGGCCAACACTCATCTTTTGTTGTCGTTCACCCTGAATATATTGTGCCATTTTTAATGACTTATGGTCACGATTATTTATTATGAAATTGGCCAACAATAGATTAACATAAACATAATAGATATTTTTAAACTACTCTGTGTTTAAGGAAAACATACTCTAACTTTTTCGTGAATTTATGAATAATGAATATTATTATATAATATTTTGAAACAGTATTGCTAATATAAATACACATTTAATAATAGAGTGTAAAACAGAGGTAGGTACTGTATGTTTTATATTTCCAATTTATAAAACCAATCACTTTGGTCGTTAATCAATATGATAGAATTTTTAATTTTTGAGTCAACAAATACGTCAAATTTTTTTGCATACGTTGAATTTACTCACAACTCAAAGTTACAGGTATATTTTTAATTTCTCAGATATCAGTTTCTTATTTCGGAAATTATCTAATAACAGATTAGTGGTTACAGACTTACAGTATTGAGGAATGTTACCAGTGATACCAGATAGGTGGATATATTGAGGTATAGATAATTGGTTAGTAAAATTATTAAATAATTTAAAGGTAACTAGTTAAATAAAATAAAAATAAAAGATGATTATAATATGAATTTTTTATGCGAATTATAACGTGTTTATGTATAATAATTGAGGAGAAATAATATGCATTTAGCCAAAAGCGTTTTAAAAACTTTTGAGTGTCAATTGAAGATAAATTAGCGGACTAAGTACTGATGGAATTTAAATCTGAAACGAATTGAGATAAAATATTATAAATGGATTCAAATAATTACTTTAGTTGTCTTTGAATGCTTCTGTATAATATGATTTGTTGTAGAATTGCATATGACCGGAAGGAGCTTGGTTTGTGGTATAGCTGCGGGAGACATTTTTGAAGTAAAATTATTAAACGTAACTTTTAGATGATTTTTCTTTTGAAATATTTTTATATTTTTGTATGACAGTGTAACCTTTATAAATTGCAAGATATGCACCGAAACATAAATGCATATGATGGTTATTAATAATAATAATAAAAACGTATTATTAATATTTAATAACAATTACGTTTAAGTATTATAATATAAACCGAATAAAAAGTAATCAATTATTATTTTTATGATCGATGTACAAAAGAGCGATTAAAAAACCTAAAAAAAAAAATAATTATAATAATAATAATTCTTATCTAATTTTAAGCATTTCAGTTTATTGCAAACATTTGTCTAACATTACTATTCAAAATTCAAATAAATATATATGATAATATTGTGATTTTACTAACATAAAATATAACAACATTTTATTACAAAAATCAAAGTTGTAGCTGATATCGAATTAGTAAGTTCAGTTAAGTTGGTATTAAAAATGCAATATTTTTGTAATATATAAGCATGATAGTATGATAATAATGATTCATAACAATGAATATCTAAATTAAACTAATTAGGTATAACACCGTTAAATTCAGCTGAATTCAGGCAGACCTATTGAAATCGGTTTTTTTTTACATTTTTTATGTAGCTATCAGTATTAAGCTATTGCAGCTCGACAATTAAAAAAAAGGTACATATGAGCGGTTAATAACATAAATACTTATAAATAGCCTACATGTATAAATTAATAAGATATAGATTGTTTTCACAATAACAAAATATTTAAATATAATAATATAATGAATAATTGGATAATGAGAGAAATATTATAGGTAGGTATGGAGATAAGCGTTTATGTAAAAGTTTAATTAGTGGACCAATTTAAGGATTTTATATTAGAAATAAATTGCGATATCGCAGTTGAGACGATTGCTAGGGGAGAATTTCCAGTAATAAAGGCATCATCGTAGGATTTTGTTCGAAGCTGACCATTTTTAGAATCTTAGACCTATAGTTTGACGTAGCTTTTGGATAAAAACAATTATATTAATATTAAATCGTATTATTTAGCACACTAATTAATAGGTATTGTTATTAAACCTATTTATGTACATATTTATGTTATATGTATAGCAGAATAGTATAAAACTATATAACTATATAAGTATGTATGATGACAACCATGTATAGCAATATAATACTCTTTTTTTATTTAGTAATTGTTTAATACTCCGAAAACGTAGGTACGCTGAGTAACTGTTGTTTAATACCCATAAGTAGTCATCAAGCCATTAATAGTACAAACATAACCATAAACCTACTAAAAAGACACCAAAAATCACTGCTTAAATCGCGTAGAAATAAAATAAATCATCGATTACAAATACTATTCCTAAGAAACCCGTACTTATCATAAATGTCACGATGCTAAAATGAATCTTTGAATCGTTTGGATAGAAGCGAAGGTCTTATAATTAATTCTTGCAGTTAAATTATGGGTTGACTCAAATTCGAGACGCTAATGATAAACGAGTTAATCATAAAGGTGAATAATTGTTGATTCTATATATGTTCCATTGAATGTAGGTTGCATGTTTTGTCAAAATCAACAATAATATATTATTATACAAACTAATAGTGGGTAATAAAACTTGATACAAACTAAATATCGAGTAATTATTATTAATCTAAAATAACAGAAAATGTTTTTTACACGGTACAGGAATCGAACCTGAGAACATTTTATATTTGTGAGCTTATATTAGTGTAGCTAATTTTCTCAGTTTTCTGGAAAATACTGTGAAATTTCAAAGAGGCCCTTAACTAGAATTTCAATTGTTTGAATTACTTTAGGGAAATTACATACAAGTATACAACCATTCTACAACACTTTATATACCCGGAAAATTATCATTTAATATTTGAAATTAACATAATATTATCCTGATGTAGTAAACTATTTTTTAACTTACACCATAGATTATATACATTGAAATTAAAATATTCATACACCATACTTGGAATACATTTCAAACAAATTGTTCAAAATAATTCAAAAACTATATTATTAATATCATACAGAAAAACAATTAAGTTTCAACCATCCCCGAATCATAACCAGATAATATTATACCAATACACTATTTTCCGTTCTGGATACATAAGACTAAATATTTCATATGTTTTATGTTTTATGTCATACCATTATTTAACTGAACAAATAAAATGTTTTTTTTTTTCAAAAAAAATTTACACATTATTTTACATTTATCGAACTTTATTTTATGTTATAGCTACAAAGTTATATCAATACAGGGGGGACTGGCTAAATATTACATACTAAGGCAATATGACACTTTGATGTTTCGTTAAGAAATACTGATATTTAAGATCCAAAGAGTCTTCAGTTACATGACTTATAAACCCTAACACACGATTATATGTGTTAGCTCCATATGATGCTTGTACCTTAAAACAAACTTGTATTTTGTATTTTTTTTTTTTTTTTTCATTCTGAATACCTATTTCATTTTTAGATACTACATTTTGTCGAAATTAAGAATTAAGATTGTTAATTTTAAGTTGCATAAAAGAAAGTAAGCTATAGGTACTATAGTACTATTATAAATAAGCCTAGTACTAGTCATTTTGTATTAAGAAACTTAAATAAAACGTATACTACCTCTTGCAAAATGACGTAGTCTTTGTAAGCTATGTTATACAAAGCTACACTTTTATTAAGCTTTGTCAAACTAAGTGACTATATATTTGGTGGTAAGTTGTTCTTATAATTAAAATTTTACATAGGTGGTTGAAATTATATAAGTAATTTAAAAAAAAAAAAACTTATTTATTTTCTATATGGTCGCTTGTACAAACAGTGTAGGTATGCAATTTCATTTGAGCTCCCTGGTCAAATTCCATAGTTCCATAAATCACATAAAAAGTGAACTCAATTCTTTGTAACATAATAAATGTATTGTTTGACTGGAGAAACGTGTGCGTAGTATTAGTTCAAATGTGTAGAAATATTTTCCGGAATTAACTAATAATACAATTCGTTATACTAATAATTACCATTTACAAAATGGTATGTCATATTAAGCCAATCTTTCCTAGTCGAATTTAATGCACAAAAATAAAATGAAATATAGCTTGTAATTTATTTATATTATTATTTATATAAAATACACCAAATTATATTTAATATGAATAGTGATTCATTGACCATTGTTTTATTTTTATATAAAGGGTGATTTCCTTCCGCTTACCACAGGTTGAGAAACGCAGGCCTACAGTATAAAAGATTGGTACTTATTTAAAAAAAAAAAAGATGTTTATATTGCCATAGAAGACTGCTTAAATATAGTAGTTTCGTCAGGAAATTCTCATAATATATATAAGTACATTTCAATGAATTGATCGTGTTTAATTATATGTAAAGTTACACTAATTGTTATACTAATTGCTCCATGAATAATTTTAGTACCTCAACAGACATTCATGTACACAATTAGTTAGGTATATCCGATTAAATAATAACTGATATTAGGTGATAATTACTATACCAAAAGGAGAACTTGTTTTTATATCGAACGTTATAACAATGTGTAAAGTAGGGTGGTTGAATTAAAAATTATATTTTAAATAAATACCTACATATTATAAATGAATTAGATTTTTAATTTTTAACTTTAGAGTGGCGGTCCTGAGCGATGTTTACAATATGTGTATTGATGTTAATTTATTGCAGTACAAATCTAACACGATCGAGTCTCAATAACTCAAATATGTGGGGAAATAAAAATAAATTCGACTTATGTATTTTTCGAGTTGAGAAACACAACTTAAAAACTCTTCAAGAGACGAGAAATTAATTCGAGTTATCGAGGTTTTCGAGTAATTGAGATTCGAGTTATCTCAACTCTCCAATTATGCGCATCGCCAATAACGAGCCCTCTTTTTCCTTGTTTGAGCCAAGTTTCCTTATTGAATTTTATTTGTATTTGCTTTTAACTATTGTATTGACTATCATAACTTATTTCGTTTTACATTTAGTTATTATTATATTGTTACTTATTATTAAGTCATTGTAAGTAATATCTTTATATACCTACTTCATATTGTTTTGGGCCCCGGCCTGTATAATAAAATAAATATAATATATTATGTCCCTATTATTCCATTTAGAATAATAAAAATTAATAAAATATAGTGCATTCTGTGAATTATGATAGTTTTTATAGCTTTGGTTTTAAGGCGAATAGATTAGGTACCTATCTAATGTTTTACTTTTTAAATCCTTTAATAAAACTGCGAAATGTTTATACCATTATTGCAGCCACAACTATTGTTAGAATTATAATATTTTATTTCTCTTTCACTATAGGTATCCATAAAATTAACGACCAATATTCGAAATCGACATTTTAATAAACCTTTCTATATAATGTAAGGTTACGACTTTCAGAGTGAGTACTCATTGACTACAAGCTGATAACCTACATGTATAATGAATTGTGCTACACTAGATACTTTATCCAATTAAATATATTGTTGTCATGAATGCGCTACAATACAAATTCATATATTTAAAACTCGGTTCAATAAATAATAATTTTCCGTTATTCAGCAGAAAACTTTTAACAGTTTACTGTTTGTTCATTATAGTATTTATAATATTTGACTTAGAAATAATATACCGGATGATTCATCAATCATTCTCAGTGCTCATCAACATTTGTTCTTTGAGTGATTAATTTAATCAAATTTCGAATTTTGCAATTTTTAAGTATGAAAATATAAACAAAATAATATGTATAAAATGATTGAATTTTCTAATACTTTCATTTTTAAAACCATTTATTGAGTACCTTGTTGCTATACCATCTACTTTTTTTTCAAATGATAACCACCAGGTTTTCCTGGAAATTATCAGAGGTTTATTGAAAATGTTGAAGTATCTGAATAAAATTCGAACGTGTAGTTTTTGAGTAATAATTTAACTTTTTATGCTTAGGATAATATCTAGTTCATATAAATTATAGTAGTTAATATATTTTATCTATATTTTATATTTCATAACTTATAAAATAATCTAATTGTAATTATATATGTACTAGATTAAATATTACTTACGTTCTATGTTGTATTATGATTTGTATTAAAATTAAGGACTATTATTCTTAATAAGCACATAAGCACATTTTGATAACCCAGAAACAACTCTTTCAAATTTTAATTAAAATGCATCCTGTATATTACCATGTTGAGGTACACTAGCAATTTTTTTACGCGTGTTTACGTAAATGTTTTAGGAGTCAAATAACAATAGTAAGCAACATATATAATATGTAAATATCAATTCGATTGAAATCGGAGTAACCCGTATGCAACAATGTTTTTTAATCATTCTTATCTCTACACTTTATATTTTTTACAGTAGGACGACAACTTGTATGCTGATTGCTCATCCTCAACTATTGAATTTGAAATCATTATTTTATTTTCAATGAACCTGAAAAGGTTTTGTAAATAAAAGAATGTGCTGAAATGACAAATAAGTAATAACTCAATAAAATTAATGTTTGTACGTAGTACGTACCTACATAAAACCTTACTTCCATGGTTTATTTAATACATTATATTGTATTAAAGTATACTATCGATGATGAATAAAACAACTTGGGATAGTATAATGTGAGGTGGGGTCGTGTTTTATTCACCGTGGAGTAAATAGATAAATTAAGAGTAAATATGCTTGTAGCATTGACATTTAAAACATAATATAATCGAGATTAATCAACGTAACGCATGTAATGATAAATAGGTCCTTATTATAATACCTATGCATTCCATTTGCTTATGTCATAACTCATAAGCCTCATTATTATATAATATACAATTTGTTTTAATAAAATAAAATTCATAATATTAATGTGTTCATAAATTTAGTCCTTATGTAGGTACCTAGGTTTAGTCGGTTATGACTCAGTGATAGAGTACCTACAAATCTATTTACCAACCGGTAAGTCAACGTCATTCTATTACATTAAAAATACTGATAAGTATTAGATGTTACATTTAGGAAAACTTATAGTGGGATTAGGGAGTTCACAATTAGTTTACAATATTGATTTTAATGTAGAAGATAAATATCAAAAAGAAATGACAAATAATTAATTATTTTAATATAGTTAGAAGACCATTACATGAAATATTTCGTATATATATTTTCAATAATATTCAATAGGTTAGTATATATATATTCAATTAAAATTGACTTACAAATTACTGAAAAAAATTTGATTTGATATGCATATAACAAGAATGATACGAGAGTTTTGGGTAGATGTTGGATACAAGTTTTATAAACGTTTGAAGTTCATATTTTTACAATATTGGATATTCACTAGATTTCTCATGTAGTTAATGAGTTTTGAGTGGTTTACGGACATATTCAGTTTTCAACTTTTTAATTTATTGTCTAATTAGTTTTGTAAAAAAAGAATGAAAAATGAATACAAGGCTCCTGATATACTGTTACTTTAGCAGTTTAAGAATATTAAAAATACATAGATACGATTTTTTTTTTAAACATTTAAGTTCGATTTTTGACAACATTTATCAAATTTATAATTTAATAATTATTTTGTAATTAAAAATGTTCAATTTTCATAGCTAAGGATTGAAAATTTAAAACAAGGTTCCACGTAAATATGTTATAATATATAAATTACCTACTTTATTCACAATAATATCATCAAATATACTTAGTAATATCATAGGCTCAATGACCGTCTTCTCTCAGAATCGTTTTTCTGATAAAATGATAATATTATATCATTGAATTCAAATTTAACACCATCCATTACAGTGACCCACTCGTCACCTACTGTACAGCAGAGTGACACCCACTTTTACACATTTAAAAAAAATAATGTATTTTAAGCATCGGAAACTATGGCCATTGGCATTTTGTAGGTTGGTCGATAAACACGTAAATGAGGAGCTAGAAATCGTCACTAAAAATCCAGGGTGGTCACCCATCCGGGAACTAGTGACGCTGGCCGATGCTTGACCTCAGAATACGTTATTAACTGAGGCCAACAACAAAGCCTCACCGGGTAATTTTTTGAAGTTTCGCATCTTATTTAAAATAATGATTAAAAGTTGTATTCATTTTTATAAAAACATAATACATACATAGATTTTAACTAAATTTAAATTAAATTCAATTGGTAATGAGTTTTTGAATATGTGTTTTTCACATTAATATTTAGAATGGAAAAAAATAACTTTGTAACTAAACAAAAAAAAACGGAGGAGAGTAGGTAACGGGCTCTGCTGTAATGTTGTAGGTGTCGGGTGTAACTCATAATTAAGTAAGTCACTATATATGTATAATGTATGTGTGTTAAATTTAAATTTAATGACAAATTATTGAATACGAAAAACGATTTTGAATGAAGACGATCTGTTAGTCTATATTACTATATGTATGTTTTATGTTATATTTATGTTGCTATTAAAGTAATTTATTTTACTATTAGTAATACGATACATATAATTGATTATTGCCCAAAGCATTGCATTTGAAAATGTGTATATAAAATATGAACTTTAAAATAGAAACATAATACTATAGGTACGTTGAAACTTAAAAGTTTCAATTAAATAATTCCACGAATAATATTTTTAAACTACAACAAAATATCTAAAAATGTTATTCTTTGTTTAAATATCTAATTTTGTCCAAATTTTAAATTAAAATGTCTATGAAAAATATCTGTGTTTATAATATATTTTTCTGTCATTTGGTTATAATATGAACAACATAATATAAGGAACCTTATATTACATTGTTAAGGTTTTTGACAGAGTGTAAATGTTTCTTCGGTATTTGAAGAAAAAGACTAGAAAAATCGGAAATGTCAAAAGCTCAATAAAATTCAAAATATTTTGACTATTATAATTTAAACATTTGGTGAAATTTTAAGTATTTATGGTTATTAGTTTTAGAATTGCAACCAAATAAGAAAAACGATTTTGTCGAAAACAAGTTTTGAATACAAATTTCAGTCTTTCCCTATTTTAGATTCTGAGTGAAGTGATGAATGTATTGATTTTACAATGATATGTTTTTTATTTTTTTTTATTTTTATTTTAATGAGTTATGAGTTATGACTTAGGCCCTTATATATATCATATATTCATATGTACATTTTTTTTTCAATGTGGCCCTTAATGAACATTTGAAAAAAAAATATGGCCCACGTGGTTCAAAAGGTTGCCAACCCCCTGACTTAGGGAAACCTTGTTTTAAATTTTCAAATCTTTTTGCACATACAGGTAAAACATAATACATGGAACATAAATTGTTCACACCTATGACATAAGTACAAATGTATAATATGTTGTGGTCAAGAATATGATTCACATATTTATGAGCAATAATTTCCTGTTATTTAACGATGAAAAAAATTTATGTAAGTTCAACAAATATAATATAATTTACAATTTTCTTTTTTTCTTTTTTTACTTTATATTTTATAATATTTTCTTTGATGTGTGGGGGGTCAATAATATCACTTTTTTGCATTCGTTTTCTGTATAGAGATTTGAGAATCAAAAATTTCAGGTAGTAAACATTCTTCGTAAAATCTGAAAAGTATAATAAACGCTAAACTTAAAAAAATACCAATAG